>JAOVVI020012451.1:0-12235 GCA_028571085.2 Nepenthes alata | reverse complement strand
GGCGCCAGCCTGCTGGCAGGCCTTCCACGGCCCGAACTCGATTTCTTTCCCGATTTTTCTTCCGATACCAAACCTTAGTCCTTCCATATGATTAGTATAAATCATTATCATCCTAATTACCTCATTATTATCAAGTTCTTGAATCCGGAACCTCACAATTAAAACCCAAAATCTCATTATCTTGATATTAATCACCTTAATCACTTCTAGTTATTATGCTTTCGGTTTCGGGTCCTCACAATTGATACAGCATGGCAAGGTAGTAGCTTATGGGTCTAGACAACTAAAGGTGCATGAGAAGAACTACCCAACTCATGATCTGAAATTAGCTACAGTTGTGTTTACTTTAAAATTTTGAAGACATTACAATTATGGAGAAAAATTGCTTATCTATTCGGATCATAAAAGTTTAAAATATTTATTCTCACAAAAGAAACTTAATATGAGGCAAAGGAAATAGTTAGATTTTTTGAAAAATTATAGCTTGAGATATAGTATAAGCTAGGGAAGGCTAATGTAGTTGCCGATACTTTGAGCCTTCGAGCATGTTTTGTGGTAAGTCTTCAGATAAAATAAATAGAAATGTTAGATTATCTGAAGCAAGTGAATAACTCGTTCCTTATGGATATTGCGGGTGATTTGAATAAAGACTATTCAGTTGACTTTAATGTCTGGATAGACGTAGTATTGAGGTTCAAAGATTGATTGTGTGTACTGGATGATAAGGAGTTGAAAGAGAAGATCTTAAGGGAAGCTCACCGGTCTTGGTATACAATCCATTCGGGGATGAATAAAATATATCAGGATTTAAAAAAAAACCTTTTAGTAGAGGAATATAAAACAGGATATTACAGCTTATGTAGAGAATATCTCGTGTGCCAGCAACTTAAAGCTGAAAGGAAAGAACCATATGGGTTATTGCAATCGATGCCGATTCCGAGTTGAAAATGGGAAGATGTTACCATGGATTTTGTATTAGGCTTACCGAGGGCTCCTAAGAATTATGATGCCATTTGGGCTATCGTTAATCGGCTGACAAAATCGGCCCATTTCTTAGTGATCAGGACGACATACTCTTGTGACAGATTGGCCCAATTATATGTGAACGAAATTGTTAGGCTTTATTGTGTGCCCGCTTCGATTATGTCTAATAGAGATTCATGTTTTGTTTCGAGGTTTTGGGAGAGTTTGCATAAGAAGTTGGGGACGAAATTAAAATTTAGTACTATATTTCATCCCCAAACTGAAGGTCAATCAGAGCGTATAATCTAAATCCTAGAGGATATGTTAAGGATTTCGGTGTTGGACATGAAGGGGACTTGGGATAGTTATCTGGCCATAGCAGAATTCGCCTATAATAATAGTTATCAGGCGATCATAAGCATGTCACCTTTTGAGACCCTATATGGGAGAAAGTGCAGATCGTCAATTCATTAGGAGGAGACTTGAGACAAGAAAATTTTAGGTCCTAAAATTATTAAGAAAATGGCAGAAAAGATTAGACTGATTTATGAAAACTTGAAGGTTACACAGAGTAGACAAAAGGGCTATGCAGACCAAAGGAGAACAGAATTAAAGTTTGAGGTGGGTGACTATGTCTTTTTGAAGGTATCACTGTCTAAGGGAATGTTCAGATTTGGAGTAAAAGAAAAACTGAAGCCATGATTTATTGGCCCGTTTGAGATTCTGGAGAGGATCGGGAAGGTGGCTTACAAATTAGCGTTGCCACCTAGTCTGGCGGATGTCCACGATGTATTTCACATGTCAATGTTTTGAAAGTATGTTCACGACCCCACACATGTTATCGAGTACGGGACCTCGACAATTGATAGGGATTTTTCTAATATTGAGGAGCCGGTATGAATTTTGGATCGGAAGGATCAGATACTGCGTATAAAGATGATTCCCTTGGTGAAAATTTTGTGGAACAATCATTCACTTGAGAAAGTAACATGGGAGCGTGAGGAGGAGATCCGGGGCATATACCCCCATTTATTCTCTTAAGGTAAATGGTTTCATTAATTTTGAGGACGAAATTCCTATAAGTGGGGGAGAGTTGTGAGATCCCGAACTTGAAACATGATAATTCAATAATAATTAAAATAATAATAATCAAGATGAGGCTAAATATACATGGAAGAATGAGTTTCGAAAGTGAAAAGAGTGGAAATCGGGCTGTTGTATACTGATCTGTCGCACAGTAGCACGACACCTGCCGTGCGCTTGATTTTATGTTTTGGCTCACGTTTTGCGTTCGTTTTGTGTTTGGATGTTTTGTGGCAAACCTTAGGTCGTAAATTTGGGTATTTTAGCTTTAATTGCTTGATTTTGTATATATATTGTGATATATGACTTGATTTCATGAATAAGCATGTGTTTGATATCCAATTTAAGTCCAAAAGCTTTGTGTGAAACCCTAGAACAAAAATTGGAGATTTTGGTGTTTAAAATCCTTAAATCTTGATAAGTGAAGGTTTATTTGTGAAACATTAGTGCTCATGCTATGATTTTTATTTGAAAAAATTTACATGGAAATGTACTACTAAGTTACTGTAAATTTCTGAGCTAATTGAAAGGTTATCTGAAAAAGTTTGACTTGCCATTGAGGTATGATAAGTTAAGAATATAGGAATATAAGCAAGAATCCCTTCAGTTGAGTATTTCAGTTAACCATTTCAGTCATGTGTTTCAGTTAAGTAAATTAATAAGAAAGGGGACGTGGACTATTATTTAGTCAGGTTAGATTCTCCGGCATGCCTTATAATATTGTGATGATAATCAAAGATAACTCTATTCATGGAGTTATACGTTGTCCGCCTTTCCTTAGGGCGTTAACCCAGAGGGTAGAATTTCTTTTTCGACCCGCCTTCGGGGGATAATCCGATACCGATCCTACGAGAATGGATATTTCTGTTCTATTTCTGGCCTTGATTGTGTGCGTAACATAATCTATGCTCGACTATTCGTCCCATTGGCTAGTAGGGTCTATTAGTTTGGTCCCTCGGGTAGTAAAGTTATATTTTCAGAGCTTACAGCGTTTAATATTGGTTTCTGATTTTTGATATTTGTTATATTGAATTATGATTTTCAAAGCATGTTTTATGTAATCGTGCTGTCTTTTATTTTCATGTATTTCTTCATTCTTTGGATATTTCCATGTTTATATTTATATGTACTTACATTCTGCACGAAAGTATTAAATTTGCATATTTTTACTGTACCTTATTGGGTTTCGACTCACTTTTCTATTTTTTTCTATTTAGATGAGACCGTAGAGTTGATACGAGACAAGTAGGAGTAGATAAAGCCTAGTCAAGAAGATATTTTGGGAGCTTCAAAGCTTATTTTGGGAGCCTAATTTGCTTGAATATAATTACCTGATTCGGTGGATGGATATTGTATATGAATATCGTAGTATGTTATAAAATTTATTGGAATAGTATGTATGCTTCCGCAGGTTCATATCATGGACATAGTTCTATTTCCGCTATCTTCTTTTGGAATCAGTACAGGTCCTAGAAAACATCTCTTATCTAAATTTTGGTATAGTGGATAGGATGTGTTGGTCTTAAAGCCATGGATGAATATGACATCTTGTTGATTCTGTGTTTGTGAAATAAAAGAATTTAGAAGTTATTTATCTGTATGTTGTCTTGCTTGTGAAAAATACAAATTATTTGTATTGGATTTTTATCCAATTTTAGGGGAAACTCTGCCCAATTTTTTACAGACATTTATATTATTTTATTCTAGGCATTGGCTATTTGTTATTGACGGAGGATAAAAAAAATTTGTTCCATCACAGGGTCAGCCACCAAATTTCTGGCAAGTCGATTTTGCAGACGGGGTGGAGTCTGAGGCCAATCTTGAGTTCGCGAGCTTGAGTGGACTTTAAGTCCATTGCGTTACACGGGCTGGCTTTGACGCCTGGACCTCTTGGGCCTATTAGGTTTCTGTGACATCAGGGCCCAACTCCACGGGTACGAATCTTAAAAGTGAGCATTGGATACCAGCACCCATCACTAGCCTTCCATGCCAAAGGATCTTGGGACCTTGGCCCTTTAGTGTATCTAGTGGTCGCGAATGAGTCTTGCTTGAAGGTTCTCTCAATGGAAAATCTGCTTGTGCCTTTGCTTCTTGCAAATGTCCGCGGATATGGTTAGAACCAAAAGCTTGGGGACATGCAACTAAAACGCCCGAGAACTTGCTGAAGCTTGCAATTTGCCCAAAATGTCTGGGGAATTTCAAGGTCAATGGTCTTACCAAAACGTCTGAGGAATTTTTAGATTTTAGGCACTGCTGGGCATTTTATGAGTGATCGCCGTCTTCGCATATTTACTCGAGATCCACACATGTCCTCGAATAACATGGGGATCACAAGCTTTGACGAAGGCACGCTCGAGTATACCAAAGCGCATTTGTGTCCGAGAACTCCCTCTAAATTCGAGAACTTAGCTTTGGTATGTGCATTAATGGGATTTGACGTCGCCTTGGAAACGTAAGGCCCATTATCTTTTGCAGCGTACGGGAGGCTGACACATGACAAGGGTAATGATGGGACTGCCCTTGAGCCTTTTCAGCCATTTTCAAATATTATTCCTTGCTTTCATTTTTCGCCACGCAACCCTAAGGTTTTTTTCTTGAACCCTCTGGCTGCGTTCTCCGAAACTTTCTTCTTCTTCCCATTTCCTTTGTGTTTTTTCTTTGAACTTTAATAGCGCCTGGAGTGAAAGACTTTGCATCTTCCCTCTCTCTGGCCAAACGCGAGGCCATTCATGTAAAGTACGAGATTCCTGATTTGATGGCTATGGTGATTCTGGAAGCCCATTACATGACTTGCAGCCCACCTAATGGGTTCATCATTGTTTACGAAGTCCATTTCAAGGGTGGTCTTTGTTTTTCTGTCCCCATGGAGGAGTATGTCATTATTAAGGAACTCGAGATCATGCTCGCGAGGTTGCAGCCTAATTCCATCAGGTACCTTGTTTCCATTTGCATTTTTACACGTTGTCATAAGAAAGTAATCGAAGTTGCCATGGTGAAGGTGATGTTCCATTTTACTTATAACTTGGATTGGATCGTTATGACTCAATGTCTTTAGTTTTTGGTTATGAGTGGTGGAAATTTTGATTCCACCAAGAGGTGTAAAGATAAGTTCTTCTTTTTGGTGGTTCCTAAGATCTGGGATGTTCCCAATGATTTGGGGAACGTGGTTGCCAAGCACTGTTAAGACGCCTCCAAAGAGGAGAGGGAGGTTGCCAAGGAGGTCATTGATTTAGTGATGGCCAACCTTGGTACCTTTAATGAAAATAGGATGAACATTTGATTGAGGCTCGAGAACTTGGAGAGAGCCAAGTGAGAGTCTCAGGCTGAGGACTCTGGCGTCCCTACTACTGCCTCTCCTTCTGCGAAGAAGAAGATGAAATTGAAGAAAAAGGTGGGGTCTCTGAGGATCGAGGAGCCAACTAAGCGTCCAAGGAAGAGCTACCGGAGTGAGATTTTAAAAGTCTTGTAACCATCATTGAGTACTCCTCGTCCGATGATGGTTATACATAACGCCTCTTTTCAAGTGGTCGAGACCTCCGTAGGCTGCCCTAGTCCGAGACGCTGAAGGTGTCAGACTTACAACTACCACTGAGCCATCTGGGCAGCCTTCTGAGCTTGTGTGCTAGCTCGCAGATCCACCTGTCACTCGGCTTTTCCCTGACGAGCCAATTCCTAATATCCCTTTTGATTTATTGGTGCGGTCTTGGACTAAATGGACAATCCATCCGAGGACACCATTGGGGAGCAGGGTGCGGGGGAGGTTGAGGTGACTCGAACCGATGAAGCAGTGATGAGGACACCGACGACAACTGCTGATGCTACTGAGGCCGAGGAGAGTCATGTCATTGAGCTACCTGCTGCAGAGACTACTGAGCTCCCATGCCTTGAAATCCAAATTTATAGCCCGATGATGATTCTGCCTAAGGCCCGAGAGGAGCCACTGGCCCGGGACGTTACTGGGGTTCCGAACACTAAAGAAGTTGAGAATGGGGCTATAGAGCCTTGTGGAGCTACTGAGCCCCCAGTCTTCCATCTTGATGGAGATGCCCACACGTCCGAGACCAAAGCTGGGGTTCTTGTGGTGCCTGCTGCCGAGCCACTAGAGTCCGAGACTTTCTAGGGGGGAGTGCTCAGCCAACGACTCTCTCATTTCTCAGGTATCTTTCTGTCATTCCTTATCCTTTCAGTTTCCTTCTACTATGCTTTTATAGCTTGATCTTCCTTTGCAGTTCTAAGAGCTAGCTAGGATCCTTGGGCGGCTCATTGGTGACGTCGCTCAAATTTGCTCGTAGCCCGAGTCCTTCAAAGTCACTGGAAAGGCCAACAAACGCTTGGAAGCTGAGCTTGCTATAAGGTGAAAATTGACTCCCTCGAGGACACATTAAATCTTCAGCAGTTTTGGTACGTGCTTCTCTGAGACAGGAACTTCCAGCTGGAGGAAGCGCTGAGGATTTCAGTAAGGGCCGCGGACACAACACTGGTGTTGGAGGGCAAGTATTGGGACGACATTAACTTGTGCCGCCCAGTGATGAGATTGCTACACCCACAGTTCCCCATGGCCGTGTTTGATCCTCAGAATGCCAATGCTACATGTTCGGAGGACTTGTATGGTCTCTCGGGAAGGGTATTTTCCTGCCCTTCTCGGCCTGGGCCATCAAGTGATTCTTGACCTTTCGGGCAGCCGAGATCTCAAGGCCAAGCAAGCCCTTCTAAATTACGGGGATAACGACAATGGCAGTAAGGAACTCCTTCTCAGACAAGACCTTATGAGAACTAATTGTAGAGTCTCCTCTCTCTCTCTCTCTCTTTTTGGAAATGTATACAATTGTACACATATTGCATTCATGAATAAAGTTCATATTATTTAAGTACAAGCACTTTGTTTGTTTTACTTGAACTACTCGAGTGTTTGGTTCCCTAATGACATGTTGTCGAAGAAATTTAGTCTTATGCTAGCTTAATATCCGAACCCGTTTGACCGTCTTAGGCTGATGATGTTACCTCTAGGGTCGTTGCATGCTTACTATTTTAAGACCTCTAAGTTTTAAGTCCAACCTCTAGGGTTGCTTGGCATCGTGGTCAAATTTTAAGTTTGACCTCTTGGGCTACTTGGACACGGCTGAGTTTTAAGTACAACCTCTTGGACCGTTCAAACAGAGCCGAGTTCCAAGCACGACCTCTTGAGCTGCTTGGACACAGCCGAGTTTTAGAGCAAGCGAAAGGGTTGCTTTCACTTGACTTAGGGGCAGCTTAGGCCTTACGAGTTAATGAGATAACATGTAAACATTTGATGAAATGTAAGATAGGAAATAAAAGAAAAGGCATTTTATTATACCTATAAAATGCGTTACAGGTGCATCGAACGATGCGTTTTGCCTCACCTAGCCATCTGTACATATATTTACCGATAGTATTTCTTGAGGTGCGCGACGTTCCATGTTTGAGGGATTAATCTGCCGTCTTGGGTGTGCAACTTATAGGGCCCATTTTGAAGGATGGCAGAGACCAGGAATGACCATTTTTAATTTGGGGAGAGTTTATTCCGGCCGGTATTCTTGTTCGTGGCCTCTATACTCCTCAGTACTAGGTCCCCAATTTTGAACGATCGCGCCTTCACCTTTTTATTGTAATAATTGGCTACCTGCTGTTCGTACATCGCAGTTCTTAGCCTAGCAAAGTCTTGTGCTTCTTTGCGCATATCAAGGTTTTCTCAAAGTCCTTGATTATTGTCGCACGGACTGAAGCACTTGACTTGGAGACTTAGAAGCCCAACTTTCACTGGAATAACTGCTTTTATCCCATAGCACAGGCTGAAGGACGTTTCCCTCGTGGGCTCCTTTGGAGTGGTCCTGTATGACCAAAGGACGGACGGTAGATCATGTACCCACGAGCCCCTAAAGTGTTCTAGGTTCGTCTTGAGTCCATGTAGGATTGTACAGTTTGTGACCTCCACTTACCCGTTACTTTGTGGGTATGCGACCGACGTATAGACCAACCTAATCCTCATATTGGTGCAATACTTAGTTGACTACTTCCCGGTGAATTGGATCCTATTGTCGGTCACGATATACTCGAGAATCTCAAACCTGCATACGATGTTCTGTCGGACCAATTTTGCGACGTTCTACTCTGTGATCTTTGCTAAGGGAGCAGTCTTGACCCATTTTGTAAAATATTTAATCTCGACGATCAGGAATTTTCTTTACCCTATTGCCACTAGAAGAGGTCCAAGGATGTCAGGCCCCCATTGAGCAAATGGTCATGGTGATTGCAATGCTCGGAGTTCAGTATACGGTTGGTGAGTCATGTTGATGTGAACTTAACAGTTTTCACATTTGCGTTCAAAGTCCATGACGTTGTATTTCATGGTTGGCCGATAGTACCCTTACCTCATGAGCTTAAAGGCAAGGTTCTTGCTCACAATATGAGATCAACAAATCTCAAGGTACACTTCTTGAAGGGTTAATCTGCCTCATCAGGGGCGAGACACCTTAGGTAAGGAGCCGAGAACCCGCATTGGTATAATTGACCGTCCATGATTGTATACCAACCTACTATCTTCTTCAACTTCTTGGCTATGTCCGTGTCCTCAGGCAATGTCCTGTCGGACAAATACCTCAAATAGGGAGTCATCTATGTGCTGGTACTCGAGACTTGCATCACTCCGACTCAAGGTCCTCAATGCTTGGCTTGTTCAGGACTTCTTGCATTCCTCAGGCATATTGCTCTGGGTCTCCGGAAGCAGCTGCCCTTGCCAGCATGTCGGCCTTCCCATTCTTTTCTCTCGGGATGTGGACAAATTCTACCTTCCCGAAATCTGCATCAAGCCTTGGACCTTGGAGAGGTATTTGGATAGTTGTGGGTTGTTAACCTCGAAGTGTCCATGGACTTGGTTGACGACCAATTCAGAGTCGATGTAGACAACTAAATTTTTAGAAGAGCATTCCTTGGCTAACCGAAAACCTGCTAGCAATGCTTAGTACTCCGCGGCATTATTTGTGGCCGAGAACCCATGGGTCATTGAATACTTTATTTTTGACCTCCCAGGCGTCCGCAACACAACGCCAACTCCACAACCGTCCTTCATTGCGGAGCCGTCCATGTGCAACGTCCATATTGTTGCTTTGTTTGGCTCGTTTGCATCACGTTGGTTTGGATTGCCAACGGCCGGGGTCGCTATTTCGACAATGAAGTCCGCGATGGCCCGACCTTTCAAGGCTAGCCTCGAACGAAATTTAATATCAAACTCTCCCAACTCAATGGCCCACTTGACCAGTCATCCTGACATCTCAGGCTTCTGTAGGATCTCTCTTAATGGTTGATCAGTTAAGACCACTACTTTATGCGCTTGGAAGTACGATCTAATCTTCCGAGCGGAATACACCAATGATAAGGTAATTTTCTCTATGTGGGGTCTAATCTCGCAAGCAAAAACGTCCGAGTCCTTTTGCAAGGAACTAATAAGTTGGACTCTGACGAATTGGGATAGAGAGCTTCCTATTTGGACATACCTCTCTGGATCTCTTGGATCCAGTGGGACTCAGACAGTTGGCTCTTGGACTGTGCTTGTTGCAATGTCGCTTCATCTCGTTGGTCTAGGTCATCAAGAGGTCGGGGAAGAGGGGTCTGCGTGACTTGGGACAGGTCGCATGTCCGTCCAATAGCTTGGTCTTCGAGGATCTCCCCAATTCCAAATGGAGTCAAGAATTTCATCTTCAGATGCGGGATGGAAGTGACAACACTGAAGGCGATCAAGCAAGGACATCCGAGGATTGCATTGTAAACTAATAGGAGATCCACGACCAAGAAGGTGAGGACATTAAAGGCAGTCCTTGGGTATGTCCCTAGAGTGACTTCTAACTGGACGACACCTTGAACTGATACTGGCTCATTATCCAGTCCATAGAGGGGTCCTTCGGTTACTCTCATTTGACTTCTCTTAAACCCTAATTTAAAATATGTATCAAGGTAAAGTAAATTTATTGAGTTTTTATTATCAATAAATATTTATTTCATTTGGTAGTCATTTGCTCCATTTGAAATAAGTGCAGTTACAACCAGGGGATCAAAGTAATGGGAAGTTACATGGGCCATGTAGTCATTGCTAAAGCTAATAACTTCATCCCTATTTCCTGCCCTTGGTCATTTAGCCACGATGATCTCCCGAGCGTCTTAACAGGTCAGGTGAATTGTATCATGTTTACAACCCTCGCGACCACTCAATTTCTGGGCTGGTCAACCTCAACATCACCTGCTGTTTTAGAGCCTTATCTGGGTCTTTGTAGGAAGCGGTTGAGGTGATGCCTCCTTATTAGCTTTTTGATCTCCTTTTGTAATGACTGGCCGTTCTCCGTACTGTGGCCTCCGCAGCGATGGTAATGACATTACTTCGATTGGTCGTCACCTTCTAGATTCTTCAACGGTTTGGGCCATTTTAGGAATTTCTCTTCCCGAATCTGTATTAGAAAGTTGGTACGGGTATCGTTCAAGGGAGTGAGATTTATTAGCCTCCGAACGACCTACTTGGACTTATGCGGCTTCTTTATTGTCAGGGGACCCTGACGGTCCCTGCCCTTTCTCTTTCCTTCCTCCTCTTTCGAGTGAAAGTTCTCATCCTTCTCTGGCCTCTTCGCATCATTGGTTTCTTCAGTCGTAATGTACGCTTGTGCCATGGCCTCGGCCTCTGCGAACATCTGGGGACCCTTGTGAATGAGGTGTTTGAAGAAAGCTCCTCCTTCTAGGGTGGATAAGAACGCATTCAGCTTCACCCCATCAGCCAACTTTGGGATCTGCCTAGCCTCCATTATAAATCAAGCCAAGAATCCCCTCAAGCTCTCCCTGGCACCCTGCTTCACTCGGGTGAGGTGACAGGGCTACTTCTCTATACTTCGGTTGGAGGCGAATTGCGAGAGGAAACTCGCTGCTATCTCACTGAAGGAGTGGGTGGAATCAGTTGGTAGTCCGTAGAACCACACTCTCGCGTCGTCCTTAAGCGTCAAAGGGAAGCACTGACACATGGTCATTCATCTAAGCCTTAGAGGCTCAGGTGCTCGCAAAAGTGATTAAGATGATCAATGGGTCCAGCACCCCCATTGTAGATATCGAGGTTTGGCATCTTCAACTTCGGAGGGAGTGGCATTATCCTAATCTCCGTCATGAACGGAGATTGGAGTAGCCCAACTCCTCCTTCGTTGTTTCTGCTGAAGACTGGATTCTCCACCTTTCCCAGTCTCTCCTTCACATGGGGTGGGGCCACCGTATTCTTTTCGTTGAGGTAATTTCTCAACTCGTATAGCTCTTCTATTGCTCGCGGTCCTGGGGCCCCCTAACCCTACGAGGTGCATCATAACAGGGAGCCGCCTCCTAAACAACACGCTCCTGGTTGCTGCGAACGGAGTGAGAATTGCGCCTTTCTGGGATCTCCTCCTAAACCCGAGGACCTAAGCGACCTTCAAGTTGCTGAGGGACTTTACTACTTGAGGCTACTTGGGTCCTCGGGGTCTCGTGCTGGTCAGCTTGCTTGTTGGGGTGTTTCTTCCCCTTCCCCCTATTCTGGGTTGTCGCGGTCTGAGAGGCCTTGGAAGGCGCTCACTTCATCCGCTCGTCCATCTTTGAGTAGAGAGTCTAAACGGCTCTACGTATGGCCAACGCCTATACGACTGGATCAAGATGGTCTTCCACTCTGGCATACACGTCAGGACCGTTGTCACATGAGGCCACATCTTTGACCGGAGCACTTGCTTGTGCTCTCGTGTTTACCATACTTGACTTTGGGGAAAGCGTAGGAAAACTTCTGGAAGATTTTTGAAAAATGTGAAAAACTAACTTTTAGTCGTTTTTCACAAACGGCGTCAATGTTGCATCCTCGAATCTTACGTACTTATACGGGCGAGGATCCGGATGAATTCGTAGACAATTTCTGATTATTCGAGTAAGACCCGTGCAAAACAAAGGATGAAATAAAGTGGAGAAAGAGAGTACGATGACTAAAGCACGCATAGTTTTTACGTGGAAAGCCTTCACTTAAATGATAAGGAAAAATCACGAGACTTTGATTCGAGAACTTGTTTCACTATAATATGTCTCCCGGAGTACTTGAAATCCTCCTATAGTACTTGGGTCCTCGGGGTCTCGTGCTGGTCAGCTTGCTTGTTGGGGTGTTTCTTCCCCTTCCCCCTATTCTGGGTTG
>JAOVVI020012450.1:0-12236 GCA_028571085.2 Nepenthes alata | reverse complement strand
TTAGTGGTAGATAAGCCTAGCGTCCATGTAGAGAGGGACTCAAACTCCATCATATAAGCTACCACTGTTGTACCCCGGTGAAGCTTGTATAAGGTAGCTTCTAGGTTCAAGTATGAGGACGGTTCGAAACGAAGTTCGAGGTCCTTTGTGAATGCTTCTAAGGTAGATAGCTGGTGGGTTGTATGCATCCATTGGTACCACTGGGGTACAACACTCGACAAACCATCGTCAATTTTTTTGCCTAGCAGAGTGCCATGGTACAGAAAAAATTGTTCAATCTAGAATACCAGCCGATAACATTGTCGCCGGTGAAAAATAAAATTTTAAATTTAGGTAATTAGATTTTTGAGGAGATTTGTGGATCGGGTTGAGATGCCGAAAATAGGGTTAGGGTTTGGGTCGTCGGAAGCGCTGCTGATGAAACGGTGAAGGAAGGAGTGGGTAATAGGGGGTTCGATGATGGTGGTAACTGCCGTTCGAGTCGATTGAGGGATTGTCACATCTCAATAATGGTTTGCTGTAACTCACCGAAAGTTTGCTGGATTTGTTCGGTGGCAGATGAAATGGTGGAGATGTGGTTTGCATGTTCCTTCAACTCTTGCTTGATGTCGGAAATGGACTCTTTGTGCGCGTTGTACCTCGTCAACATGCCCTCAGTTATGGTCTCAATGAAAACACAAAAAATGCTATAGACGCTCACATAGTTCGTTACCAACTGCACTGGCTGCATTCGAAATTACAAATCACAGAAAAAATCAGAAGAAAATTGGGAATGGAAGGAGTTTAGGTTGAGGGTAGAAGAGAGAGAGAAGAAAGAAATCTGAGAAGGATCGAGAAACAGAAAGAGTGTGAAAGGAGAGGAACAGAAGAGGGGAAATTCTTCTCTGATTCCAATAACTGTGTGTACATGGTTATATGCTGGCTAAGGGCCCAACTAGTATATGCACGTGTAACAGAATAAGAAACAAAATGTATAACTAATAAAAGAGTGGAAAAAATCAGTAACAAGAAACTGGTAATAATAGTAAGGGGATGGCAAAGTAACTAATAATAATAAGAATAATAATAATAGTTATATGTAGTCGTGGTATTTCTGACGTGGCTGTATTGTTCTGGTGCTTTTTTGAGACCTCGGCTGGCTCAGGGGTGTCATAACTTAGCAGCAGCGATGAGGCCGATAACAGAGGTGTCGTGAGAGCAAGTCCTTTTCGGAAGATGCTCATCAAATTCTCTGTTTATTGTTTGCAGGAAGTGATGGGATCTCAAAAAGCTCGGCATGGGAAGCCATTCATTTGTTGGCTGCATTAGCAGCATCCATTATACTACTTTTCACCAACGTAGATGAATGTATCAGTACTGATATCGATTATGGTCATATGGATATCAGACATATCAGATATGATCTCATTTTCAAAGTAGAACAAAATTTTTTAAATTGGGGGAACATTAGCTGAGATGTTGTGATGTTACCAATTCAAAGACATCTTGATTTTATCGTAGTATAGGGGTGGCCTATTACCAAATTTAATATATATCGATTGATATTTTATTCTATATTTTTCATAAATTTAAGAAGCGTTATTTATTTATTTTAGCATCCTCAATGTAAAAATAGATTGATGGATAAATCGTTATGCCAGAATGTGTTTATCATACTCATAAGAGCCCTCATTTTTTGAGATGGTAGGTTCAGTCAATTGTAATCACGTAAAAAAATTATTGGAAAATAAAAAAAAATATGTTATCAATGGATTTTCTGGCATTATGCTCGAGTGGGCCCGGCCAAACCAGGGGTTCATGCTTTCCCAATGAAAAATGGCCTTTGAAAATGAATTTAAACTCAATTATTAAATATATACTGTATTTTTAAGTTTTTATCAAAGTCTATCCTTCATTTTTAATTTGTTATTTATTTTATTTTAAGTAAAGTCTTTAAGTTAAATTGATTATAAATCAAGTTATATGATGTATATAAAATTGTACTAAAATGAAATTGTGAGTAAATTTGAAAAAAAAAAAGTATATATATATATAAGTGAATTATTTAATAAGAAAAACAAAATGAGTATTTTTTCCAGCTTAAAGACACTGAAATCCACATAAAGACTGAAATTACCTTTTGAACTTTTATTATTTGTACATCTATTTTTTTTTTATTTTAATACCCATCATATTCTATCTAATTTAATTTTTTTATTTAAGATTTTGTGTTGTTATCTAATTTTTA
Source organism: Nepenthes alata (assembly GCA_028571085.2). NCBI lineage: Eukaryota > Viridiplantae > Streptophyta > Magnoliopsida > Caryophyllales > Nepenthaceae > Nepenthes > Nepenthes alata. Next base: position 10,009 of record JAOVVI020012450.1, on the reverse strand, counting down.
TGAATTTTAATTAAAATTCATATGTTTCTTATTTTATTAATTATGCACCGATTTTTTTAATTGAAATATGCACCGATAAATGTTTCTTATTTTATTAATTAAATATTTGTTGTTATATTATACAAGCTTAGTGAAATATAAAGACAGCGTGAAATTACTCATGTGTAATTTTATGTTCTATTTGTATTGTCTATTGTTGATTTTTTTTTATTTTTTTGCAGCTTTTTAAAATTATTAGATATTATAATCGATCTTTTGTGTCCAGTTAAATAAAATTCATATTTCAATGTTTTTAGCATATCTTATTTCATTTTTCATATGCTACTCGACTATCTGTACTGAAGTGGTACTTGAATAATACAATATTTGTTTGTGGGGTTAAAATGTCTGATGCCATTAAGATGAGCTTAGGGAATGTATGCTCGTGAATTTTAAATCATTTCAAAATTTAATATTCTTATTCATTGCCCATAGCAATGTGGTCAAATTTGATGCTGAATTTTTATTGACCGATTGTGATTCACGTTGATTCTGTATAAAAATATATATATATCTCATTTGATAGGATAATGAATAATGCCGTTGGCTTCAACAACTAATGTGGATGCTCGTTTGGCTGTTGATCGTGTGCATATAAGTTGTACATTATTTACGTGTTATACTGTACTTGCAACATTACTCTCCAGTAATTTCACTTGCTTCTAAGTTTGTATATATATTCTTTATGATAGATAGACACCCCATTTTTTCTTTGCGTGTGGATCTATACTAGTAGCAATGTATGACACTGTAAAAGAATTCATCGATAGTTTGAAAATTTATCATGTATAATTTATCTAGTTAATATTATTAGTTATTTCACATTTGATACTGATGGGTCTAGTAGTACTGTGAGCCGATCTAGTCTGGGCCTAACCTCCAATACGTAGGGATGGGGTCAACGAGCGATGAACAAAGCCTCAAAGAGGGGATCGATCTAACCCAACTCAATCACTACTATAGAGGCCAAGATAAGGCCCAGGGAGCAATAGGATAATGGTACAGGCATTAGTGGCCCAATCGACAATACAAATGGACGGACAAATCTGGAAAAACAAATGTGCTTACGACGCTCAAAGCACATGTATATAGGTGCCACCTGAAATTTTTGCCTTAACTGTCTGACAACTGGGTCGAGATGATCACTCACGGCCGCCTCACTATTGCAAGATGACGTTTGATAGGGGCGGCTCCCATCAACACTCAAGCAGCCAGCGAATCCAGATGCGACACCTATTGCACGCCTTGGTTCTAAAAGTTATCACCACGAAGTATTACAAATATTTCTTGCCATCATGAGAATGGGGGATGGTCCGAGATAGCTCTAAAGAGACTTCATTGAAGAGATTCCTCTTGAGACCCTCCAACCTTTGGAGCATTAGGAGAGGATCAAGTCCTCTTCCTCGGATACAGCTGTCTCTTTATACCTCTTCATCTCTAGTAAGCTACTTTTCAAATGCATCCTTAGTGAGTTATTCACTGAGTGTAACCTAGTGAATCACTCACCAAGTGCACCCCTAGTGAGCCACTTACTAAGTGTAATTCCAATAAGTCACTTTTTAAGTGCATTTTTAGTGAGCCACTCACTGAGTATAATTCTAATGAGCTACCAATCATGTGCAACCAAGTGGAGTCAAATTCTTCATTTTTCTAAATCACCTCCCGTCGAGTGCACAACAGGAGCTCAGTCCTTCTCTCACATTACCCACATAAATGTAACTTTGTATTTTTTCACATCTTTCTTGTATTTTTTTTTATTTCATTAAAAATTTTTTTGACTTGAACATTAGAGGATAAATCAAAAAGTGAGTCCCGCCAATCATCTGACATCTTGTTTGTAGTTTATGATGCGCAGGTTCTAAGTTAGCAAATACGGAGATTGAATCCGCTTTAGTTCGACCTACAATACCTCCTAATCTATAAAACAAACTGAATACCAGGGACGAATTAGATACATTTGATTATTTTTCAAATTTATCTTTAAAACATTATATTTAATTTTATTGTTGGTATAATGTCTCTGAAATCATAATTTTATTATATAATATAAAGTTAACAATAATTAGTTGAAGAGCAACTTCAATGGCATATAATGTGTATATATAAGTTTGTCTATAGCAAAATAATAAAAAAAAAATTCCAAAAAGTGTTTTATCACATACACCATTTTTTAGTCCATCTCTATAACAAGTTTAACAGTAGGAACGCGTTCATTTTAGAATAAAGTTAGAACATCACAAACAGAATATAATGTGTCCATCATTTGACACATGGAATTCCATCTACTTAGTCAATCGAACTTTATTTTTTCACAGTTGATATTAAAAGTCTTAAACACCACAAAATCTTACAAAATATGCCCAATAAAATACGGCCACGGCCCCGATTGTTCAACCAATATGCATCTGACCGCATATAAAATACGTTTTCAAATACCGTAAGAATGTCCATTGACTGCTCAGAGTGTCCGTCCTTGAAATACAACCCCTACTCACAATTGAAAAAAGAGAGTTTGTCTTATTGTATTACAAAACACAAATTGTCAAATTTTTTCTTATAATTCTAACTTCCAAGATAAAATTCTCACCGTATAAAGATTTTAACAACTCGGACCTAACCCAGGTTGAGATTTTTTTTTTAACGTAGATGGATTTAAGGTAGAGTATCACTGTCAAAATTACAACTAATCTCGTTATGCTTTTTATTCTGCCACAGTAGCTTCTGCCATTGATAACAACTACCTTGGTATAAGACAGTTTATCACGTATCACGGAAATTGATCAAACAACTTAGCTTACACTAACATGGTCTTCGGAGTGCTGCTATGTAGGAAGGCACCCGAATGTTGGGCACCAAGCCTTCTTTTGCGGAGCCGCTCGGCAATAATGAATGCAAGCTCAAGAGACTGAGATGCATTAAGTCTCGGGTCACAATGCGTGTGGTAGCGTGAGCTCAGATCATTATAGGTAATCGAACGGGAACCTCCCACGCACTCGGTCACATTCTGTCCTGTCATCTCAAGATGGACTCCTCCAGGATAGCTTCCTTCTTGATCATGCACATCAAAGAAAGCTCTCAACTCAGCCTACATGCAAACAACCATAATATGTTGATTCTTAGTTCGTAAAGAATGGAGCATACATGCAGAAATTTGAGTACATGAGGTTGTAAGTCATGCATCAAGGTTTGGTTTTTATTTTGGCCAGCCACGGCTGATTATTACATGCATCTGTGCTGGATGTGCGCACACACGCACAAAGATAGAATAACAAAGCAGCGAGAGAGAAATAGACAGGCAACATCGGAAAGAATTATCCATTAGCTTAAACAAGAAAATCAATGGCAGAATCTATCTCCCAGAAGAAATGTCAACAGCTAGTCAGCTAACTTTAAATAAGTATCCAGATCTAATTGTAAGTCAGATCTACTTAATTCCCATGATTATATAACAACATTAACAAAGCCCTAAATTTCATTACGTGGGTCCATTTACTTGATTTTCTGCAATTCCCTCAATTATGAACAAAAAAATTTCTGTATCAACTTACCCTAATTGCATCAAAGGATCGGGTTTTGAGCCCACATGGAGCTTTGATGGTGTTCCCATGCATTGGGTCACTGACCCATGTAACAATTTGCCCGGCACTGCGAATTGCCCTTATGAGATGTGGAAGTTTTACCCTCATGTTTTCAGCTCCCATTCGTGTAATTACCGTAATTCTGCCTGGCTTGTTTTGAGGATTCAGAATGTCAATGAGCTTAACAAGCTCACTGGGATCCATCTTATCACTGACCTGCATCTCATAGCAGATAAATAGATAATACATTATTTTAAGCATGTTATAATAATCAATCGATATGAATCATTGCATTAAGTGATAAAGACTTAGAATTAAAATCATGAACAATCAGGCAGCTGGTAATTTATCACTAACGTACATGACAACTGGAGAACTAGGTGTAAGCTATACCATTCGGTGCAAAACAATAGGAGTAGCTTTAGTCAGCATCCCTAAGACATCTTCGGATGACGTGATATTTCATCTATCCATCTATACTAATAGTCCTATATAAAAATAGAATTAGTTGATAGATGAACATTATGTCATCCAATAGTGTCTTCTAAATATTTCTCAGACAAAGTGGGCATTAGAAAGACACTCTTTAGATACCTTTAGAATGTCATTACATGATATGGCATCCTATCCATCTATTCATTTATACTAATAAGCTTACACATGAATAGATGGATGGATGAACGATACGTTATCTAAAAATATCTTCCAAATATTGGGTAGTTAGCTAAATTTTGCCCACAATTTGATATACCTTGACACCAAGGGGATTAGCAACCCCTCTTAAGAACTCAACATGGGCACCATCCAGTTGTCTAGTACGCTCCCCGACCCAAAGCATATGAGCAGAACAGTCATAATACAACCCTGAAGTTGAATCCTCTCTTGTAAGTGCATGTTCGTATGGCAAAAGCAAGCTCTCGTGTGATGTCCAGAACTCTGTTGTTGTCATGATCGGATGGTCTAGTGTAAGTCCAGCAGCAGCCATGAACCCCAGGGCTTCATCCACCCGATGAGCCAGCTCACGGTATCTGTTGAGTCAAGCCATGGTTACATAAATAACCAGTTCAAGCCACTGTAGCAATTTAGTCAGGCTTCATTTAAATTGATAGAATCATATCAATTCAACAATCTTGTACACAGATCCTTGGTGTGTTTCATTCAACCTTGAATGAGAAAAACTACTAATAAAAACTATGGAGAGGTAAAGCTGTGAATAGGACAACTATAAAAAACCTATAGAATGTATTTTCATTGGTTTGCAAGATAGAGGAATATATTTTTCTGTTTTTTTTTACCCACGTGATTTACTAGAGATTTTAACATGAGATTATTAGTTCTTCCCTGGGTTTAAAATGGAAAATTGTGGAATCTTACTTAGACAAAATATAATTAGAAACCTCCACAGTTTTTCATAGTTTTTCACACTTTTCATCTCCATACTTTTCCTCTCCCTTAACTAAATATAATATATTTTAAAATCATGCAGTTTTACAAAGATCTACTTAATTTTATACATTAAAACGAGGATGTGATCTTTTATAACTAAACTAAGTAAATTTGAGAAGGGAAGAGAGAGCCCAAGCAACACACTAAATGGTCTAAGATTGAACAAGTAAAAAAATTCACGGAAAATAACATACCGATCCCCCTGTTCACTGTTCTCAGTAAAATCGAGATTCCAGTGGGTGACCCTTTGCATTGCAGCATATCCTCCTGTGGCAAAGGCCCTGAGGAGGTTCAAAGTTGCCACAGATTGGCAATAGGCTCTTATCATCCTCTGGGGGTCTGGAATTCTTGATTTTTCTTCAAATGCATCTCCATTCACATTGTCACCCCTATAACTTGGTAGCTTGACTCCATTCTTCTCTTCAAATGGCTCTGATCTTGGCTTTGCAAACTGACCAGCCATTCTTCCCACCTGAATACCACCATGCTTTCTTTCTATCAGTGAATTTGAATTGCAGATACAATCAAGAATGCACAAAAATGGCATTTTCACAACAAATTAGAGTTTCACCAGCACAAATAATCTAAAATCAGCAACCTAATCTAATTAGTTTCCACGAAAACTTATTATTGAAAAGAAGAAACCCACAAAAGCAAACTGCAACAAAAAAAAAATAAAATCATATATCAGCCATCTTAACTTTCTAAATGGCAGTATATACTAACCCAATTCACTTCTAAAGTGAATTAAGCATTTTACTGAAACAGTGAAGTATTCTCTATCAGACTTATCACATCACTTCCCAATTTGGGATATTAGAATCAGGCAAGTTTATGACCTTAGCAATAGATTCATGTTACTGAATATCAATTCCAACTTATGACACTATCAATCCCAAGGGATTTTCCACAATAATAAGCAAGGATAGAGAAAATATGTCCAACTTAGTGCATATAAGTTAACAGACAATCCAACAATTAAAGATAATAGTTATGATTTAAAAACACGGATTGATTTCTTATAATGGATAAGCATGTACAAATAGAAATCTGTTTTATTTCATTTATCCAAAATCAAGACTTAAACAATCATTTAGTCACAATGCTGGTTCTAACTGAAAAAAAAAAAAAAATCAAATACAGATTACACAGATAATTTCATGCCTAAAATGGCTAATTGAAACATGCACAAATTCTTAACCACAGATCTGTATATCAAGATTTCAGAGCTACTCCATTATCAATAACAGTCTAGCAATTTTATAGTATCATGATAAGTAATTAATTGATGCCATAAACCAACAACAAATTCACTTCTATCCTCTACCAAAAAAGCAACCTACTTTAATAGAATTCAAATCTGGTATCCGTGTTATAATCAATTACTTGCATAACTTTTATGCAATTATGCCTGGCAATCTTTTGAAAACAGGAACCAAGGAGAGTGAGGAATAGACAATGTAGAAAACCAAATTGATTTTTCCAACAAGTGCTATAAGGGCACTCAATAAGATGATATTTTACGAATAATAGATCTCAAATTTAATACCACAGAAGATGCCTTGTGTTTTTTAATGAATCGCCAAATCATAATAAACAAAAGAATGCTTTCTCAAAATCTTAATTACTGCGAACCCAAGGTAATCATATGAAAAACAACTCTGTTGCGATTTCCCAAAAAAAAAGAAAAAAAAAAGAGCCATTACTCTACCATCCACCATCCAAATCTTAAGGGGCAAAAAAACACAGCAGAGCGCATGATCACAGAATTACATTTGTCCAAGAGAAAAACAACCAAAATTTTGTTCAGGACGAAATAAAAAGAAACAAATCAAATTAACACAACCGCAAATGAAATAAAGGGGTAAAATATTAACTTTAACAACAGGCATTTGACCACCGAACATGAGAACAACACCCATCTGAAGAAGCACACGAAACGTATCCCTAATGTTATTGGCATTGAATTCTTTGAAACTTTCAGCACAATCCCCACCCTGAAGAAGAAACGCATTGCCCATGGCAGCTTGACCGATCCGCTCCTCGAGGCTCCTCGCCTCACCCGCGAACACAATCGGAGGGAACGATTCCAGGGTTTTCAGGACCGAATCTAGCTCATTTGTGTCCGGGTATTCGGGCAACTGGACGGCTTTCTTCGACTTCCAACTGTCAATAGACCACTTTCCGGGAAGTGGGTTGGCTGTTGTGACGGCTGAATTGAATGATTTGGGTGAGTCGGCGGCACGAATGGCTACGGTGCGAAGGAGAGGAAGAGAGGATGATTGATGGGGTTTGGGAAACGAAGATTTTCGGTGGTGTTGGAGGAGGGATTGAGAAGAGAAGGCTGAGCCGTTCGTCAGAGCCATTGACGTAGCGACGGTGTGAGAGAGATGGAGTGAGTTCACCGGTGAAAGAGGTTTTGTTTATATGATATGTTTTAGGTCACTTGTTTTTCAAGTCCTAATTTCTTTTATGTCATATCGTTAATAAACAATAAATAAAAAATAGGCGAATTTTAAGTTTCATTATATATAAATTTATAGACATTAAATATTAATCATATTATTCTTAATTCATATCATATAAAAACTTATCTTTATTATTTTTTATCTTAACATTACGATAATTGGATATCAATCCAACATTTATAAAAGTTCAGGAGGTGGCTAATTTCCTCTCGAGGGAAAAAGCCACCTTATATAAATTTAAAGATTAAATTTAAATTCCATTAACCTAACTAAATTTTTACTCGTTAATTTAATTTTTTTAAATCTTTTAATTTATCATGTAATAATATAGTCAAATTTTCTTTTAGGAAGAAAACGGGGCCCCTCAAAGTATTCAGATTTAAAAAATATATATATACAATCCACTAAAAGATGCCATTAATTTTTAAATATGTATTAAATTAGATAAATTATTAAACTGTATGATGAATATAGACATTCAAACGAGTTAGAAGCAATATCACAATTAACTTTCAATGTAATGTAGTTGGTCAACGACCTCCATCTGAACAGAGCCGGTGGCCGGTGACGGGCGGCGGAAGGTTCAACTGGCGGCGGATACACTTCTGAATTGGCTGGATTTTATTTCACTGTACCTGATAACGACCGAAATCCGCTTGTCAATCCAAATGGTAAGTTTTTGACTCGAACCCATCATTCAAAAACATAAATTATATTCTTAATTATTTTAAAAATTAATCCAGAGACGGTAGACCGTGGCATAAAAAAAACAGAAGAAAACACAGACTAGGAATCCTTCGGATAACCCTTAACATATGACCTTACTTCTTCATGTAATTACCTAGGAGTAGACTTTACAATTCAACTATATCATTAGAAAATTATGACTGTACTCATGGATACGGACAAGATATAGGTGCCAATTCATTACCATTGATAAGCATAGGGCCGCTTACAGGTCGAGAACCAAGTATGAAACTGCTCTGTTGAAGAAATATTCAGCTGATATACCTTCAATAATATCAAAAGGAGATTTAGAATTAAGAAACAATGACTTTAACATCATAGGATCATGTATAAGCAATGAACAGATATGCCATGCCCAACCAATAACTGGCTACCATGTAGTCCAGACTCTTTTATGTTGAAAAACATGTGGGAATTGAGTTGATAAATAACCCACATCAAAGAAGTAGAAGAAAACATAGTTAACTTAATTGTGCACTGGCACATCACCCTAAGTCTAGGTTTTTGGTGTACTTGGCATCCAATAAGAGCGCAATCCGACGAGCGTTATGTGCCAGCAAGGAGCTTGCTTTGGGTTGGGAAGCCCCAAGTTTTTGAGAGGATCCAGGTGCTCAAGAAGTTTGGCATGCCAGGGAGTTTGGCACAATCAAGCTTCTTCCCGAGGTGCTAGGAGTTCAATTCTTCCTGTAGTTCGCTTCTTGCTGCTGCGAGGAGTGCTCGGGAGGTTTGACACATGCTCCAGAGTCAAGCATGGCCAAGCTTCTTTCCGAGGTACTGGGAGCTCGGTTGCTCTTGGGGCTACAAGGAGAGTGTTCAGGAAGTTTGGCACACATCTGGATGTTTGGTGCGACCAAGGTTCTTCCCCAGGTACTGAGAGTTCAATTCTACCCACAGTTGCGAGGAGCCTCGGACCTCAGCCCTCCTGAGAACCTGTGGCTGCCCAATTGAATGCGGTGCTGAAACCCCCCTTGACGTTCCATAGGTCCGACCAATTTAGACCGAGAACCTTATGCATAGCATGCAGCCAGTGCATTTTAAATCAAATGCCTCCTGAAATCCTGACCATATGTATGTAAATTTTGAATCAAATGAGCATGAGGTCAGCACATTTTAAATTGCAGCAGCCACTTTTAAGTCAAAAATATGTCGCATTAAGTGTATCTTCACAATCCTTATGAAGATAAATTTTTTAATTAATAATTAAATTAATAATAAAATGATATTCTCACTTTAAAATATGGGAAGAAACTATTCTCAGTTAAATTTCTGAAAAACGGTAGATCCATCCAGTTGAACAATAAATTGATCTTCTATTATAAGGGCTCTAAGTACACTATACAAATATGACTAGTAGTCTCACTGGGACACCTCCAATTGTATGATTTTTGACAGTGAGCTAATAAATGGAGAAATTTAGGCATTTATTCTTCGGACATTATCTTGCAAATCTGCTTTGTGTTTAGTATTTACTAATTTTGCAAATGCATCGGGACCCATAACTATCATATGAAGGCAGTTCCCGAATTGTTTCAACAAGAGCTAATTGATTCATCTCCTATTGCCACTCGTTTAGGCTCACTATCTAATAAATGAGACGTATCTATTAGATTGGTTATGTTTAAGTATATTTTCAACATCAATATGTTACTTACCACATAATGCATCAGAAAAACGATTTTTTATTTGCAAATCCCATGTTTTCTAGAAATTCTTTTCGATTTTTTTCAACAT
>JAOVVI020012449.1:0-12237 GCA_028571085.2 Nepenthes alata | reverse complement strand
ATTGAGGAGCTGGTGTGTAGATGACACCTCAGCAAATACGTCCAAGGTACTGGAGTGGTTAACGGAGAGGGGCAGGAGCAGACTCCTCCCCGAAACCGAGTTGCAGCGGGGGTGGTCAGTATGGTCACCACCCGACCTGCTAAAAACCCATCTGGCAGTGAGGAGCAGCAGAGTGGGAAGAAGAAGCAGCGCACGGCGGGTAACACCGTCAGCTTTAGTGATGATGACTTAGAGCATGTAGCGTCCCCCCATGCTGATCCCCTCGTTGTTTCCGTACTTGTTTCGGACGGTAGTGTAGACTACCAACTGAAATGAGTGTTTATTAATAATGGTAGTTCTCGCGATTTGGTTTACTTGGATACTTTCTTGAGATTAGGCTTAAAAAAGAACCAACTAAATATGCCGAAAGCCCACTATACGGCCTCAATAACGAGCCCGTGCTCGTACAATGGACCATCCAGTTAGAGGTTACCTTGGGCACACATCTAAAAATAGCAAGTCGGGTCCTCACCTTTCTGGTAGTCGACCTACCCTCAGTATACAACGCTATACTGGGCAGGCCCTGCCTAATAGCGTTCGGGGCAGTTACCTCAATTTTACACCTTAAAATAAAGTTTTCGACACCCTACGGTGTCGGCGAGGTTCTGTACGACCAAGTTACTGGACGAACCTGTTACATGTCCCAGACTGCCCCAAGTGGCAACACTCGAACAGTTGGGAAACTCGACCATCGGGATGAGACAACCAGATTCGAACATGAGCTGCTCAACTTCTCTTACCTAGGATCGACCTACTGGTTGGCTCAACAGCTGGACATGAGCTGCTCAACTTCATGGACACCTATTCGGGTTACAACTAGATCCGGATAAGTCTGGAGGACCAGGAGAACACTTCGTTCATGACCGATCAAGGCACTTACTGCTACAACGTAATGCCTTTCGGACTGAAGAACGTTGGAGCGACCTACCAGCGAATGGTTAACAAAATATTTGAGAAACAGATTGGTCGTAACATAGAGGTCTATGCCGACGGCATGCTCGTTAAGAGCAAGGTTACCGGCGACCACATCCGTGACTTGGAAGAGTCGTTCGAGGTGCTCCGTAAGCACCATATGAAGCTGAACCCAGCTAAGTGTGTCTTCGGAGTGGCTTCTGAAAAATTTCTAGGTTTCATCATCTCCCAACGAGGCATCGAGGCGAACCCAGAAAAGATCAAGGTGCTTGCCGACATGGTGCCGCCACGAAGCGTAAAGGACATTCAGCGGCTAACCGAACGGCTCGTAGCTTTGTCCCGCTTCTTTACGAAGTTTGGCGACAAGTACTAGCCATTCTTTTTAAGGCCCTTAGAGGAAAAATCCAATGGATTCCAATGGATGGCAGACTGCCAGACTTTTTTCGATGAATTGAAACGATATCTGGCTAGCATGCCGCTGTTGGTATCACTTAAGGGCAGAGAAGAGTTGTACCTCTACTTAGCGGTGTTAGAAACATCACACAATTTCGTCATTATATGTCAGGATGCCGATGCTCAGCGGCTGGTCTACTACGTGAGCAAAACGTTGACTAGCCCGAAAATCCGATACTCGCGCGCAGAAAAATTGCCCTTGGCGCTAATATTCTCCGCGTGAAAGCTAAGGCCGTACTTCCAGCCCAACGGATAGTGGTCTTCACGGACCAGCATTTATAAACCATACTCCAGAAACCCGATATTTTTAGATGGTTAGTCAAATGGGCTATCGAGTTGGTTGAGTTCGACATCGAATTTCAGCCCAAGCCTGCCGTGAAGGCACAGGCGCTGGCTGACTTCATTGTCGAGACTGCAACCCCAGTCCTCGAGGAACTGCCTGAAGAGAACGCGCAACTGCTTGCCGGAGTCCTGGAATGGATACTCCACGTAGATGGATCATCTATGGACACCGGCAGTGGCGCTGGAGTTGTCCTCGCAACTCCTGACGGGTTTGAGGTGAAATACTAACTCAGACTCAATTTCTCGATAACCAATAACATTGCTGAGTACGAAGCTCTGCTAGCCGGCTTAAGGTTGGCCAAAGAGTGCTCTGCCAAGAGACTGGCGGTTTACAGCGACTCCGAGCTCATTGTTAACCAAGTTAACGGGGGTTTCGAAGCGAACAACTCCCTCTTGGCCAAGTACTTGACAAAAGCAAGGGAGGCCGTCCAGGGTTTCGACAAGCTAACCCTGGTTCACGTTCCTCGAACTGAAAACTAGAATGCGAACCAGCTAGCCAAAGCCGCTGCAGCCAAGAACCCAGAGCAATATTCGAGGGACATGCAGGAGATCCTAAATGCTCCCAGCGTCGAGAAGCAAGAGGCCATGCATATTTCTAAAATGTAAAACTGTATGACGCCTTTTCTTAACTACTTGACGGACGGATCGCTCCCAGAGGATGTGGAAAAAGCCAAACGGGTCAGAAAGACAGCCGGCTGGTACACTGTGGTTGATAGAGGGCTATATCGCCACGGTTACTCAACTCCATACCTCTGCTGTCTAACACCCGAGGAGGCAGACTACGCCTTAGGCGAAGTTCACATCGGGATCTGCGGGTCGCACATTGACAAAAAAAACTTAGCCTTCAAGGTCATGCGCCAGGGCTATTACTGGCCATCGATAAAAAAGAACGTGCTGAAATTCGTGAAGAAGTGTGAAAGCTGCTAGCTTCACAGCAATCTACACTGCCAACCAACAGCGGACCTAAAGACCCTTCAGGCGCCTTATCCCTTCGCGCAATTAGGGCTCGATCTTCTCGGCCCGTTTTCCACTGCCATGGGGCAAAGGAAATTTATCATCGTGGGTTGAGGCTGTCCCACTCGCCAAGATAACGGAACACAACGCCCTGGAATTCCTCCACCAAAGCATCGTCTGCAGATTTAGCATTCTCGAGGTCGTTGTGACCAACAATGGGACCCAATTCTCGAGAAAATGCTTCACCAAGTATTGCACCAGCCTTGGCATCAAGCTGGTCCACACTTTGGTGGCATACCCCCAAGCCAACGGACAGATGGAGGTCACGAACCGTACGCTCCTCCACGGGTTAAAGACTAAGTCGATCGTTTGAGTCCACCTCCGTCCACTAAGTCTGAATCCTGCACACCACAACTACGAATAGGAGGTCAGGTGTCGGCAGGAGGTTGTATCACTAAAAATATTTCGATGCTTAAATCAGGAAATAACCTTCGAATTAAGAACGTAAAAGTAAATGACGCAATGTGAGTACAAAGAGTATTTGTGATGGAAGAGTGCTCTCATTCAGAGAAGTTTTTGTGGCACGTAATAAGCGTTGATTCTAAGCGCTGTGTTTATTGGGAACGAAGTCGCAAAGAGAGAGAGCGTTCGTATTCTGAAAGCGTGTGAGCTTATTGTGGGCGAATAAGAGCATAACTTGGAGTGTGAACTTCATGGCCTTTTATAGTTGCGGTGCTAGGTGGCCTTCCTTGTGTAGAAAGGTTTGATTCTCGTGCTTTGTTGGGATTACTGTCTTTTCTAGCATGGGGCTTTTATGGCAGTGACGGTCGTTGCTTTGATTGCTTTCCTTCTACGTTCTATAACAGTTAGGGTTTACTAAAGACAAGAGAATGATACTGACACTTTCTTTCAGGAATATATGTTGAATTTGCTAATAACCGTTACAATTGAGATTGCTTTCTCTGACGAGCTCGAAATTAGAGGAGGAGACCGTTGCTGGTCGATGACGATCCTGTGGACTAAATTGGGTTTGGCCCACTTGAGGCTTAACTCTTAGGCAGTCGACTGGTCTTATTTCTGATCTATAGAAGCGTTACCATCTCAAGAGTAAATCGTCCATCCTGCTCTTTGGGCTTCTCTTGACTCACTTAACCTTACATTCGGTTAACGGTGGGCGTTGACCGTTTAGGCGCAGATAGACCGTTATAGATTTGAGTTGTTTATCATTCTTGGGCCAGCCCAATACTAACGTACTCATCAATTACAATATAATATTATTCAAATATTATCAATATGTTATTATTATTTATTAATTTTGATATTTTGTATAAAGTATTATAAATTTAGAAAAATAATATATGAGCTTATAAATATAATATTACAAATTGCACAACTTATCCAATATGAATAGACTCGTATATTATCTATTCATATAATTCATCTTAATTGATGGTTTGGTTTGGTATAACATGATGAGCATATGATATTGATGAGTCTAGTTATGATACCGACTGATCCAACAGTCAGCTCACTTGTCAGCAAAGCCCAATGAGGAGTAAGGCTCCAAAAGACCGCCCAGTCAGTTCATCTATTGCGAGCAGCTCAGGGGGAAAGACAGGTTCAGATTAGTAGACAGTTTTTACGACTCAACCAATTATGGCCCAAATCTACCATCCATCTTAGCGATAATAGTCTGACAGCATAGAAGATGTCAGTATAGCAGGTTCTAGCCAATGGTGGTAGCAGTTAACCATAAGGAACTACCATACCCGCTAGCTAGCGACAACCCAATCAATCAACGTAAAAAACAGCCTGGCTATTGTTGGCCACCACTAGTTACGGTCACGTCACCCTCACAAGATGACATTTAGTAATGGTAGCTCTCTCAACACTCCAACAGTCGATAAATTCTAACGGGATACCTATCATGAGCCTTGACGTCAAAGCCTTCTCAATGAAGTATTACAAATATTTCTCACTATCGTAAGAGAAAGGAGAGAACTCTTAAACATATAGAGGATTGATCAACCTTCGATTAAATAAACCCTCAAGTGAGATACAAAAGCTCAAAAAGAACCAAACTTTCTTCTCCCAACACAACTTTTTCTTCTTCATATTAAGTCGTTCCCCGTCGAGTGCACTTTAGAGAGCCATTCATTGAGTATAACACATCGAAGCCCCGTCCTTCTTATCTCTAAGCCGCTCCTCATCGAGCGCATATAGGAGTCTAGTCCTCCTCTTATATCCCTGCATGCATGCATCTTCACATTCTTTCACATCTTCTTTATAATTTTTTATTTTTAATGAAATTTTTTTAACTTGAGTATTAAAAAATAAATTTAAGGATAAGTCATATCAATCTTTTAACCTCTTATACATTAATTACGGTACATAAATTCTAAGTTAATAGAGAAGATGATAAAACCCACTTTAATTAGATCCACAGTGAAAGATCAAGTAATTTTTTAATCCGTATCACAATTCGGATCTTAGAATGTATCGGATATGAATATTATAAAATAAATATTTGTTTTATTGCTTTTCCACTTTTCAATTTTATATTATATATGTATTATTTTACTATTTAAAATGTAATTAAAATAATTTAAATTTTTTGATAGTAAAAGATTGATATCACATTAAAAATTAAAATTAATTGCACGTAAAATCGGCTGGGATGTTTTTGTTTCTGATTTCATTTTTTATGATTTTAACGAAATATTTTAATATTTTTGTTTAAAATTTTAGAGTATTCTACGAAAAAATTCAATCAAGTTTTCAAACATATTTAGAATTAAAATTTTAATTTATAATTTCTAAAAAATATTTAAATAATTTTTATAAATTTTAAAATATTATATATTATTAAAAAATATAAACTTTTAAATAATCATACTAAAAAAGTAAGATAATATCAAGGAACTGCCCTATTAAAAATATATTATATCGATATGTTTTTTGACTAAGAAAAGGACTTAAGTTTCAATAAAGTGTTGCATTGGATTCAAGCTTATACAATATAGGAGCATAATTCGTCAAGTGTTCCCATATCCAATGTACAATAACGGCATACAGGAGTGCATTCTATTTAGAATATTCATACCTGATGAATGTCTATTTCGCATATAAGTGTAATTGGGCCAAAATGTTTATACTTGAGGGGCGTTAATTTCTTGTATGAGGACATTTGGTCCTAGACACCTACACCTAATGTGCACTTACATAGCGTACGTGTGGTGATCTGTTAAAAGCTTTATACCTGATGCACGCCTGCACAGCACCTGAACATTGAGGAGACACTCATTTTTAGATGTGCGGTTCTCAACTCACGTGTAATTTATTCTATAAATTTTTCTCTTCTTCTGAACCTAAATACAGAGATTGAACTGCAAACATTATGCCTATTATTGTTTAAAAAAATAGATTATTTGTAAGAGACAATCTAATATTTTACTCGTGAGATCAAATTGTTAAAGTTTTCTCACCCGATCATCTCTGCAGTTGTTTAAATACTTGCTCAATATTGTAAATTTTTGCTGGGGTGTTTGTAGCGTGAACATTGAAATTTAACAGTGTGTGGAGATTTGTTAGTAAGTGAAGTAAGATCAATGAGTAGACCAAAAGTTGCCTAATATGACATCCTAAACTTCTAGTTAATCTTTCTCTATTCCTCCATACTTTGATAAAAGCCGTTACAGTACGCCTACAAAAAAGTTTGTATGGCATCATTTTAAGAGTCTATAAATGAATGTGTATGCAGTAGTACTCAATTCAGATGAACACCAATCCGAAGTACTATTGATAAAATAATAAAGCTGAAGTCTTGTCTTTGTATGACTGTTTTCTTAAGAAAGAGATAGATGCATGTGTTTGGAGTAATAAATAATTATATATAATTTTTATGACTGTTTTTTTAGAAGAGTTTAAACGTATCTCTATGTATGAGAATTTTAAAAAAGTCTAAGATTTTGTAAATTAATATGAATTACAAATGCTAACTATCAAATTTAAAAAAAAAAAAGTAGAGTTAAAAGGTGTAAAACATTTGATAATTTTATGCTAAATTAAACAGTATTATGAATTTTAGTTTTGACATTGATGAAAGGATTTATAAAAATCTTACTATTTTTAGAATTATGAGATCCTTTTATGAACAATTTAAACTAAAGTCATGGTTATAGAAAAAAGTAACGACTTAGATAATGTTAAAATTGAAGATTTGTTGGCACATTATAAATTGATTATATTTTTCTAGGTCAATGAAAAATAAATTCATCATTCTAAAATTCTCTGAAGAGGAAATAAATGATGGATTTGATGTAAAATTGTTAGGGGATAAAGATTTAGCCTATTAGTTATATATATATATATATATGTATATATATGAGGATAATAAAAGAATTTCTAAATAATAATAATAATAAAGAATCTCTACCATACAAAGAAGTAAAAATAAAAAAAAAATAGCCGTGAAGGATATGAAAATAAAAACATCGAGGAGGATATTATCATGAATGCTATAACTTAGGCCATATATAACTGAATCTCCTAATTTTAAAAGACTAAAAGAAATGGCATATATGCTACTCTAACTGATGATGAAGAAATTTAAAATAATAATGTAAGATCTTCACTAAAAGATGAGATAAAAAAGATTATTCATAAAGAAAGATATGAATCAGAAAAAATGAATTTCAAAACTCTAATGGTAACTTCGATTATTATATTGCCCATATTGTATTAAAGGCTCAAGGTACATCTATGTGGTATATTGAATGTGAATACTCTAAGCATATGTATAGTAACAAATTTCAACTTACATCATTTATAGATAAATCAATTATGTTTGGCAATGGAGTGAATGAACGAGGGGCCCTGCGCAGCACCTTTGCAGCGCAGGGCCAATGTAGTAGGAAGGGGGCCATTGGATTTCATGGGCACCGTTCAATGATATCCAACGATGTCCGTCACGCAGCACAGGCCCTGTGCCGCATCTCTGCGGTGCAGGGCCCTTGCTTCCATGGAGCTAAGGCTCCTATTTTAAGTAAAGGTTAAGTCAACATTTATGGTCTAATTGAGTCTTGTGACCATTTATATATAGATGGGCTAAAATCAAGCCTATTAAATCAAATCCGTGATGAAAATTTTTAAGTCAAAACTTTTTAAAATAAATGTTTTAATTTTTTATTACTTGTGTTAGATGAAAAGAAAACCTCTGATAGTCTTTATGAGGTTATATTTAGACCCGTCAAGTGTTCTACTAAATAATTTGTCAACTCTATGTTTAGTTTAAGTAAGGATTTTTGAACTAATACACCTTGACTATCTACTATCAGTTTAATCATTAATTATTAATCATTTTGAATTAACCCCGTAATTAAAATATACATAATGATAATTAAATTAATCAAAATTTGACCAGCTTAACTATTAAAAAGATTGTGATTAGTTATTTCTTTTTAAAAAAAATTTCATAATTAATATTATGGTTATAAATATATATTTTTTTTCTTGAAAAGATGAGGATCTAGAAAATAAGAAAAATAAAGGATATCTCTTACTTGTTCTTCTACAATTGGTTGAAGTCAAGCCTCCCAACTATCATTCTATCATTCCCTCAAATTTTCCCATATTTTTGTCTTTTAGGAATCAAATAATGTTTTAAAAAATGAGTCCCAAATTCTTTAAAATTATTATTTTTTATTATGATATACAGAATTTTAATTAAACAACTTAAAAAATAGATATAAAATTTTTTGAATCAAATTCAGATTCTAATTATGTAATAGTATTAATATTAATTTTAATGTGATTATTTTTATTGCATTCCGATACAGATTAGCATCGATATTTAATTTTTTTCTGTGATTATTCCTTTTAAATTTCTATTTTTTCCTTAAAAATCAGATACTTTTGTTGATCATAATTAATTTAACCCTCGAAAAAAAATAATAAAAACAATTTTGCAGATCAAATCAAAATCGATCTCTTTCCCACTTTCTGTAATTATTCGATTTAATTTTCCAAAATAATCCTTTGAGAATCTACTCATTTAAGGTAAAATAATACCAATTTATTCTCAATATTTTATTTTAAATTCTTTTTAAATTAATTTCCCAACTTTAAAAAATCATTTATGCAGACCAACTTTAAAATAAACAAATAAAGAATGACATATATAAAATGCTCTAAAAATAGAAAACATTTAAAGTGAATATCTGTTTTTGATTTTGTTTACACCAACACATCTTATCTTAATATAAATAAATTTTTTATTTTTTATATTCCGAAATTTACCCAAAAATAAAAATTCTATATATAATATTAAACATAACTCTTTTTTTCGAGCTCCATCCATAATGAAGATTTCCACATTCTGTTTCTTCCTTCTCGTACTCGCGTTGGCTGCTCCCTCTCGTGGTAAGCTTTATTATAATTTCTTAAAAAAATTTATATTTAAAACATTAATAAAAAATTAAAAAAAATAGGTAAATAATTTCCATTATCACAACGAAAAAAATATTCTATTATAATTAAAAGGCCGTAAATTTAGTTTTCTATTTCAGTCTTTTTTAATTGCAAATGTAATATTCTTGTCATTTATCTCTTTTTATTTTCAGACTTCGTAGTAATAATTCTCAAATAACAAATTATCTGCTTTTTTATGAATTTTTTAAAATTATATCTTATCAATTTATTTATATTAATATATATATATATATAAATAGATAAATATTATATTATTTAAAAATATTTTTAATAATATTTTTTAAATATTTTTCGTTTAAAATATCCATTTTTTTAAAAAAAATTAATATTGTGAATCAGGTCTTAAAGCAACGTTGGCTGATGGGCCGACCCTTCCGCCGAACAATTGCTGGGCTTCGGACCCGTGCGACGGGCTGCTGTGCAAGTCCGCGTGCCAGCGCGAGACCCAAAAACCAGGCAGATGCACGGACAACGTGATGTGTTGTTGCGGCGACCCACAGCGTGGTAAAAATAAGCTGAAACGCGGCGTTTTACGTTATGTGTGATGATGTAACCTACTGTCAATACGTGATCTCCACTCTCCAATAAATGGATCATATCAATAGAAATTATTGAATTTTAATGTTGAGTTTGTTTTATTCGAGGCATTATTCAATTTGAGGAAGATATAAAATATATTCATTTATTGGTTTTATTTTCTACCATTTGTATTTTATAATGCGACTTTAAAAAAAGAAATATTTTCACTAATAAAAAGAGTTTATATTTTTTAATTAATCAATACAATACAAGGCTCGCTCTTCTCAAGAGCCAAGACTAACTCTTGACACAATTTACATGTGGATGGAGGCTAGCTAGGCAGCCTTTTTGACGGGCTAATGTGGGCATGCCCTATTGGCCGACGTGTATTCCACAAGATCAGATAACAATCTTATTATAGATTTATATTAAAATATTTTATTTAATTATTAGAATGGAATAAATTAGACAAAGAATAGTTACTTTTGATGGGTTCAGTAAAACCCGACCCAAGAAAACCGTTCAAAATCACTTTATCCAATCCAATGGCGGTTATCTTCGACGGTTGGTTACGGACAAATATGACAGGCGGTTATCACCGGCGGTTAACTATGGCCAAGATTCTCCGTCTATATAAAAACCTCTAAGAGGGGAGAGAAAGATGGGGAAAAGAGACCTCAAGTCAAGAAACCTCCGAAAAACCTCTAGAAAGAACAAAAAGAAAGAAAGAGAGAAATCGCCAGAGAGAATCTACGGGGAGGAGGCCATCCCTCCATCATCACAGGTGGTGCCCATAATAATTTTTCAATGATCAATCCAAACAATCCTCATCTCTCTCCAAGAGATTCCCTAGAAAGGACATCCCTTTTCAAGCATACTATTAAGCCGTCTATCAATTAGACGTATCCACACTCAACCCACCAAATATACACCAATCTATTTATCTTTCTATATTTTTGAAAAGAGTTCTGACTTGAGCGTCAGAGGGTTTACGGTGAAAATAATTTTCGTCGACCTCTGACCGTTAGTTTTCAGTTGTGTTGAACATGACTCAGATTCAAGACTATGGAGACGGATTCACATCAGATCAACCAACAAGAAGATCCGATTTGCGGCCCCTGACCTGTAGGACAATCCAAATTTTTGGTACGCAACAACTTTCAATGAATAAAATAAAATGAGAATAGAATTTGAATTTCTATTTCTATATTTGGTTATTGTAATATAAAAAGTTAAGAATTAGTATTCTAATATTTGATATGTAATAATAATATGAGAAATATAATAAAAATTTATAGTTATAGTTATAAAAATAATACTAATAATAGTAATAATAATAACAATAATAACAATATAATAATAATAACTATAGCAATAATAATAATAATAATAAGAGGAAAATAATTATTCCTTATATATAAAAAATAAAATAAAAATAAAAAAATATTTAAGAGCATGTGATGTTTTTTTATTTCTCAAATTAGAGGAATAATATTTTTTAAAAAATATTTATTATTTATAAAAAAGTAATTAAATAGTAAAATAAATATTTTATTAAAAATAAAATATAAATAAAATTTGTATTGTCAATAATTAAATATCACCTGGGCTAGTGGCATCATTTCTTCTGGGATGCTCACAAGTCGGTTATGTTTGGGTGTATGCCCTAACCCTTTAATCATTTACCCTAAATACGAGGTGTACATGCTCCAACATTTTAAATAATTATTGGATATTAAAAATTAATATATAGCATTTTTTAATAAAAAAACTTAATAAAATCAACAAGGTAGTAAGAGAAAATAAATGCCAAGTGGAAAAAAGAAGATAAATTTCCATTTTTCTATTTAATAATGGATAGGACAAGATAACAATAAATATAAGGTATGAATTACAAATTCTAAAATTTAATTATAATTAATTAAATTAAGATAAAAAATTAGAATTAAAAAATAAGATTTAATATGAATTAAAATTAATTTTAAATTGGGCCACATCAAATTAAAAGATACTTGACTGACACCTAACAAATACATAAGCTTATCTTGGGTAGAGGGATCATATTTAACAGATGCCTGATCACAACTTGAGTGTACTTTTCAGTGTATTTGTATTTGATGTATATTTAACGGACGCTTGATTACGCTGAGGTATGAAGTTATATTTGGTTAATTTCCGATCATATTTTGCCAAATCTTGAGAGAGGAAACAGAATGAGAAGGGAAAGAGAGCGGAAGCCAGAGGATACTGATTGAAGTCAATCCAAGCAAGATTTTGGTAGATTTGAATTAAAATAAGTGTATTTTAAATTATCCTTCATTTATTATAGATATTTTTTTATTTATTTGACCATTTATTATTTAAAATATTTATGCATATTATATTTTCGTACTTAAGATATTTATTCATCATATGTATATACGAATTTTTTTATTTTTCTATAATATTTTATAAAATTTATATCTAAACTCATATATATTATATTATTCAACTAATTTCTATAATTTTCCATGCATGTACTAAAATCAT
>JAOVVI020012448.1:0-12238 GCA_028571085.2 Nepenthes alata | reverse complement strand
AATCATCGAATGTGGAAAGCTGATATACAAGTAATGGAATTACATTGGAGTACATACAGAATGATCAAAGAAGCAGAAGTACACTCACACATGCACAAAATAACAGATAACATATTTTTGGAAAATTTGCCATATGAGATCAAAATTGGATATTAAAATGGAAGATACCACACCGCTTCTTTTCCCTTCTCCCCTTCCCCCTTTCTCCCATTGGATCATTCCAAAGTCAGTTTTGCCCGATGACTCAATCATTCAACAAGTTATCAATACAGCATGCACTATGAAATAATTATCAACTCATGTTTGGGACTATACAACTGTGACAAAGAAGATAAATCAAGGAGGTGATTAGATCAGTGGCAAGACTGATGCTAAGAGATTGGCGAATCTCCCATAATATTATCACTTGGTGATTACTTATTCCAGCTGTTCCAGGACTAGAAATCCAGGCCAATTGATCCATCACCACCAGACCTGTTTTGCGTATCCCCCACGTCTTTTTTGGCGTAATAAATCCACACAAACAGAGAAAAGAGAAGATATGAGAATGAACAAATAGCATGAGCAAAAGGGGTATTCTATTTTGCACATCCCTACGCCAACTATGAGCACCATACTACTGAGTTCCGCAATCAAATATCTAAACTAATTTCTCATTTCAAAATTGGTGAACAAGATCTACACTACATTACCAGGAGAACTGCTAAGAAGTTTGTCAGGAGAAAAGAGGTAGTCACTTTGCCTGTTCCTAATTTTCTACCCATGAGTTGTTCATTGTGTTGGCATATCAAACATGACACATTATTCAGGTCAGATGAAAAGATAGCACTAAACTGAGCGTGAAGGAGGGGTAGAACAATAAAGCCGACCTCATTAAATAGGACTTTAAGATTTTGTTATTGTGGCCTGAAAATATAGCAGATATTCAATAGAAGCATACCAATCAAAAGTAGGAAACAGAATAAGTCAGCCTGAAAATAAATACACGAACAAATCAACTTCACCCAATGTCAAGTATTTGTTAAAAGAGGGGGGAAAATAAAAGTAAAGACAGGGAAAAAATCAATCCCACACAAACTATAATACACCAGACAGAATACTTACCTCACATCTGCAGGGGGGCGATCAAATATTTCACGTTGATTCATGGAAGGCATTGAACCATGCACTGGAAGAACAAGGAAATGTCTAGAATCTCCAAGAAACTTATTTGATTTAACTCTGTCAAAAAGCTTAGAAATTTCATCCCAGCCAGTGAGAAATACAAGTATTGCTCCATCACCCTCATGGAGACAAATGTACTCAATTGTTGATTCAACCTACAAGTGTAGAACAGAGAAATGGATGAAGCTAAAATCAGAAAGGGAAAACACAGATTTCAATGTCAAGAAGAACAGCAATATCAGAAGTTTCTAATTGCTCAATGTTGAGGAAAAAATTGTGACATAAGTTTGTCAGCAGGAACCAAAGTTACCATATTGTACATATTTTCCTTTATTAAAAGAATTTGATTGATTGTAATTAATGATTATTGATTACAATTAGGATGTCAATTAGAAAGATCATTAATTGTGTTGCGTTTCGGAATTTCGGCCTCCGTTCGTCGATGATGTCAGGCGGTCGGAACCCTTTGCAACATAAGAGATTGTGAGTGGATTACTGGAGAGTGTTAAGTGTGAGAGAGGAAGAGATGAAGCACACAAGTTTTTACGTGGAAAAGACTCCTTTGAAGCAGGGGAAAAAACCACGAGGCTCTGGGCCTGGTAAAGATTTCCACTATCGAATGCTTTTTAATTAAAGTACAAGGTACAGGGAATGAAAATCCTTCTCTCTTTGAGCTTTTCCTTGGACTTTGTCGAGTCGCAAGAGCTGCAAAAAATTGATTCTCTGAAACTGATTCCTCCAAAATCGACCGATCTATCCCCCTTTCTGAGTGTCGAAATGGGTATTTATAAGGGGAGAAAATAGTCGTTGGCTTCTCACACCTACTGGGAGGCTGGCCACTTGCTTCTCTGATGCGTCCATGCTGTGTCAGGCACGCTGGCGTGCGCAGTAAGTCTAGCTGTCAGCGTCGTATTTAGCCCTACGGTGTCAGGAATGTCAGTCTGTGATGTCAGTCTTGAGGTGACAAGGTGTGTTCTGGATCAGTACTGTCTGCGGTGACGTGCTGCGGGATTCACGCGCTCCTTGGGAACTGTGAATGCTGAGATGGCGTTTTCGGGTATTGATGAGAGTCATCGTCCTTTATTGATCTTCTTTATCTTTGGGAGAGTACGCGGACTATATGCAGTCTCGCTCTTATTCTCGGATGCTTGGGAAAGTACTCGTCATTTACTGGCTTACTTTGACGATTTGCATAATCCGCAGCCTATCAATCTCTCCTTAATTCTCGGACTTCTTAAGGGAGTTCTCGACCGCTACTTGCAACGTCGCCTTGCTGGGAGGGCTCTTCAGTCATCGTATCTGGATGTCACGTGCTGTTTGCAGCGTCCTTTGACTTCTCGGGCCTCCTAGGCCTCTAATCTTTGGGATGTTCGTACTGGACTTTTCCTTTTGGCCATACTTTTAGGGACCCCGGGTATTTGAACCCAATATTATCTAAATTTTTTTATGATTCTAGAAATAAAATATTATATTATTAAAAAAATTTTAAAATTATTAAAAATATCTACATAATATCACCTTTTAATTTATCACCAACCCCAACCAAAATTAAAAATAAAGGAGGCAATCATTATTCATTCCTCTAAAAGGGAGCCCCTTTTCAATCGCTTCAAAGCAAGGATTGCTAGATAATGAAGCTAAACCATAAAGTGGGCAACATAAATGTTACCGATTAAATTGCCACATATTAATTAAATAAAAATAAATAAATTATTATTTTTAAATGAATATATTCTATTTTTTATTTAAAATATTTTTTTAAAAAAATTAAAGTCATACCAAATAATATTAACTACTAAATACACCATGCACTATTTTTAAACAAAAATAAAAACCGATCTCAAAACTCAACCGTACAACAAGCAATTCAAGAAGCCAACCCCCCTCCCTCTCCCTCTCTAAATGCTTTTGATTGCTTCTTGCACTCAAAGCAAGCACGCTCTTTCAAACCTCCTTTATCATCATTCCTTTTCGCTCCAGTGAGACTTAAACTCAAAAAACTAAACCAAATAAATATACTCATTAGACCTAATCTAAGTCAAATTTAAATTAAATATGGAGTAAATTTAGATAAAAAATTATAATTTTAAAGTTGAATTGTTTAAAAATTATTTGGGTTATGCTCTACTGTGACCAAAATTGGGTTAGAAATGTTTTTACTTAAAGAATTTTAAGTTTTTAAAGGCATTTTCATAAAAATTATCTAAAAATATGAAATATTTTTAAAGATATAATATTTAGATTCAAAGATTTCCGAAATATTTTAAATAAAAAATCATTATATACCAAAATTATTAATCATATAAAATATAAATATTTTCAACTTGAAATTTATCTACAAAAACTATATATATATATATATATATTTATAAAAATTTATAATTTAGGCCAGATTAGTTCAATTTAGTTATTGTTTTCTATGATTATATCCGGCCCAAAAAATAGGTCTGATTTTCTGATCGTGCCAATGTCTATAATATCTATATCTTTTAATTTTATCATATGAATTTTAAACTAATGGTTTGGTCCTGTTTTTAATCAGACTTAATATCCATATTTATCCCCTAATCACATAAAAGCTAAATCCCCCCTCTTTGTCAAAAAGAGTTTACAACATCCTTAGTAGAAAAGATTTTTTTCCCTTGGTAGCACAATATTAAGGTAGATAATTATTAAATATTACTTAATATTTAATAGTATTATAGAGTAACATAATATATATATATATTATATTATATTAAGTTTGATCAAAATAATAAATATAACCGATCAACTACGTTCTAATATAAAATTTGAATTTAAGTTTATATTTATTTTTTTATAATTAAAATTATTAAGACTAATTTTTTAAGACTGTTTTTTAAAAATATAATTTTATTTTTGATATGTCCTCAAATTTGGATTATAGAACAAATTAGAAGCAGCTCAATCGTCCTGGTATGTTGAACTAAAGCGGGTTCGGTCTTCGTTACTTCAAGTTTAGATACTACACATCACAATTCACAAATAAGAGATGAGAGAATTATGAGGCTTACTTTTTAATATATATTCTAATACTCAAATTAAAAAACTTTCTCAATTTAATAGAAAGATAGGATGATGAGTAAATAGTGCATAGATACATATTTTGGGGAATTGAGTGTTAACGGAAGATTAGGTTTCGACAAGTGCGCTTGGCTGGAGAACGATTTTGTGATGGAGGATTAGATTCCAACGAATGCGTTTATTTGGGGAGCGATTTTGAGATGAAGGATGCACTCTAATGTTGAGTGACTTGAAAGACGATGCACTCATGGACTGAGTGGTTTGACAAAAATCTTTTGTAAATCTTCTGGGGTGCTCAAGGGTAAGCATTGTTCTGTCTCCGTTTCTTGCATGGGTGAAGAGGTGTATACAAAATTGGGGCCGGTTAAGCCTCCCTTTGGTCTTTGGATGATGTCTGTGACGACCCATATTCTAAAATATAGAAAATTTTGATTATCAAGCCAATGTGATCAAGGGATCCAGGAAAGTTGAGGGTTACCCAGTCAACGTATGTTGACCGGAAAGTTGGGGAAAGATAAAATTCGGTCAATGCATGTTGACCGAAAAAGTATGAAGGAAGGCAATCCGGTCAACGAATGTTAACCGAAAAGCATGAGGAGGCCGGAGTGGCCATGAAGCCGGAGTGCATTGTGTGAAATAAGGACGAAGTGACCTTAAGTGTTGGAGTCCACAAACTTTTGTGATGAGGTGTTTACCATATTATGTATTAAGGAATGAGCTTTTATGAATATGAATATTCCTCAGAGTATTAGATTCCGCTTGTATTATGTTAACGACTAATGTGTATGAAACCTAGGTGGCATCTATGATCCTGTAATTCTGATGATACGATCGGTCCGGACCGGGTCACAAAATCTCGGCATCAGTTTCAGGAGGTCGTCGACGGAAGATACCAAAAAAAATCCGTTCCGTCACAATGTCGGTAGCCCTGACAGATTCACTAAACTATCTCAGTAATCCTACGCGGGGTGCATAAGGTAATCATCGTATTTTTTGGAAACATTGAAGGGCTGTGGTTGCCATTGGGGAGTAATACACCGTAAGAGTGAATATTTTGTGGATATTTATTTTGCTATTAGGATAGTTATTGTGGCCGTATTATGGCATGTTTCCCTACTTGTCTACGTTGTCGACGGCTATGTAGGAGAAGCAACTGTGGATGCGACACTGCGCGCAATCCTAATTACCTGCTCCCTACTTGAATAGTTCCAAGTTGACCCGCCACGACCAACTGTACCACTGTCTGGACCTTTGACTCAATAGTTTGCGTAGTGGCCGACCGTCATTCGGGCCGTGGGAAATCTTTCATGGTTGTTGGGGCACTCTTGCAGGCCGGATTATAGGTCGGCTCAATGAGTTATCTGACCCATAAATTTTATATTATGTTATAAACTAGGTGTAACTTATTCGAAGATTTTTAAAATTATAATAATACAATTAATATCTTATTTTTTAAAATATAGTAATGATAATTAATAAACCCTAAAATAACCTTTCCGGGATCAGGAGCTCACTGCGAAGCTGCATGAAACACTGATGAAATTTTCTTTATTTTTGATCAAAAATAAAAAATATATATATAAATACTTATTTGATTTTTTATAATATGATTATATTAATACTTTTTAAAAAATAAAAATAAAATATTACTGATGGATACAGCTACAAATGGGCCGGCTAGAAAACCAAGCCTACCGAAAGGAAGAGTCCAGGAATAGACAGCCCATAGTGCGACCTCACAAGTCCGAGAGCCAAGCGGAGGTACAGTCTGCTCGGGTTGGTCGACTTGAGACCGCCCGGCAAAAAAGGGCAATTATGGTTGATCCGCAGGAACCCCTCCTGCTTGCAAGTTGGCAAGCAGTGTAGCTCAGTATAAGTACGTAAACGACACTTGTTATAACAGCTCAGGATAGTTCAGCATATTTTCCCGGAATATCGTCCATGGTTGGAAATATCGCGAGAACGGTGGTTACAACTCATCAAATCTCCTTAAAAGGCAATCGCCACACGGTGATCTTCATGATCGCTCTAACAAAAAAAATAATATCCCAAGGCAGCCGGAGTTACCATACTCATATTGTAGGTGATCATTGCGACAGTTAAGTGGATTCTCTAGGGCAACCGATAGCCAGCCTTGGCACCCAAATAAGGTTGAACCAACTCCAATATTATAAATACCCCTTCATTCTTATGGGCAAGGGATGGCTCCCATGAGGCAGAAGTAGAGAGAGAAAAAGGACGGGTAGAAAAAGGAGAAAAAATGAGTGTATAGAAAGAAGATTCAAAAGGCATGCCCACTCTCTTCTCATTTCCCATGAGATCTCATTTTCTTGTTCTGGCAGGTGGTTGTGTAGGCCTCTTGTTGGCTCCAAGTCCTTGCATTGCAAGAATAGCGAAGGCAACTTGTAGAGAGTGGTATAAATAGCTTCTTCGTCTGTAGCCAGAGAGGAGAATGACAAACATTCCCCTCATCATCATCAGTGCCCATGAATCTTTTCCTCTTCCCATTAGCTACCTGCCTACGAGTGCATTCATCAACTAGCCACTTCTCGACGAGTGTAGAACTCTCTTCATCTAGTAAACAACACCTTAGTTGGGCGTACTCATCAGAGCTCAATCATTCATCTCTAAGTCGCCCATCAGTCGGGCGCACTCATCAGAGTTTAATCCTCCACCTCTAATCTCTCTTAATCGGACATACTCATTGTAGCTCAGCCCTTTATCTCTAAGCCGCTCCTTAGTCGAGTGCACTTCTTGGAAATCAATTCTCCATCTTTAAGCCGCCATTTAGTCAGGTACACTCATCGGAGCTCATTCCTCCATCTCTAAGTTTTCCCTCAGTCGGGCGCACTTATCGGAACTCATTCCTTCAACTCTAAGCTGCTCCTCAATTGGGCGCACTTGTTGAAGTTTAGTCTTCAACCTTTAAGTTGTCCCTTAGTCAAGTACACTCATGAAAATTTAATCTTTTATCTCTAAGCTGCTTCTCAGTCGGGTGCACTTATTGGGGCTCGATCCTCCATCTCTAAGCCGCACCTCAGTCGGATGCACTCATTGAAACTCAATCCTCTATCTTTAAGCTGCCATTTAGTCAGCCACACACCTTAGAACCCAGTCCTCCATCTCTAAACTGCCACTTATTCGGGTTCCAATAGCAGAGTTTAGTCATCTATCTCTAAGTAGCCCCTCAATCGGGCACACTCCTTGGAGATCATTCCTTCATTTCTAAGCAGCCCCTCAGTCGAGCACACTCATCGGAACTCAATCTTTTATCTCTAAGCCGCCATTCAATCGAGTGTAATCATCAGAATTTAATCCTCCATCTTTAAACCGCTCCTCAATCAAGCGCACTTTTTAGAAATCAATCATCCACTTCTAAGTCGCCCATCAGTTGGGCGCATTTCTCAGAACTCTGTTCTCCATCTCCTAAAGCCGCTCCCTTGTTTAAGTGCACCCAAATAGTCAATCTTCCATTACACGCATCCACGCATCATTCATTTACTCATCATATCTTTTTATCTATCTCAAAAATATTTCTAATTTGAGTATTAGAAGATATATCAGAGAGTGAGTTTCTGCTATTACCTGACCTCTCGTTGATTTGTTGGGTATGTAGGATCTAGATTATTAGGAATAGAGATCGAATCTACCTCAATTTGATTTACTAGAATATATTAGGTGGCTCCTTAATTTATACAATAATTTAGATTTAAAAAAGTATAATTGGTGCTGTCTGTGGGAATGACTAAAAAGTATTACCACCACACATCAGCAAACAAGAACAGTCAATATTCGTGCTCTAGACAGCCCGTCGGCTAGAGACATCACCTCCCATGGTGATTACCTTCCGGGTAGCCATGGTGATGTGCAACCTACCCTTGGTGAGTATGTGCTCGCTGCCTAACAGGGCATCATGCTTAAACTACCCTAGGCTCTATGCACTCGTTTGAATGGACGGCGGCTGGGAGTTCCTTCCTCTCATACACAAGCGTCAGCATTCAAAAGGAGAAACCAAAGAAAGAGACCGCTTGCCAAAGGAAAAACTTATTCGTCTGACAACCTCAGTATTCAGAAGGATTCGAGAGATAGAACCCACTCCCAGGAGAAAGGTTGACTCAGTCCTGGAGAGCTGGGCAAAAGACTAAAGCGGTAGCGCCTTCATTATTTCCGAGATGACGGACAATCTTCCACTAATAAAGAAAACTCATGCAGCACCGATAGGAACCCTATCATTCTCTCATTGGGGTGGGAGGCACGGCCAAGAAGAGTTTCTAGAGTGTTTAGCACACTACTCTTGAGCAGTCTCACTAGAGCGAGAGGCTTGACCCTAGAGCTTGGCAGGGTCGATCCTATGACAACGCCTCTCATCTACCCCGTGTAGAGCTGCAAATCCTACAGAAACTGTCATGATTCTCTTGATGGGAAGTTCGATATTCTTGGTCTGCTATCCATTGCACCAAACAGGGACGTTGTCCCCCATGGCGATGACCCCTCCTCGGATAGCTATGTCGATGGACGGCTAGCCTCGAGTGTGTTGGCGATCGGTGCTCGATTGAGCGCCCTCTTTCAGACTGTACATGTCCATCTGAAGATGCTATGCTGAGGGCTCTGTCCTCCAACTCCCAAACAATCAGACCCGATGACCTTATGGCTCGGGTAGCCTTTGGTGATATAGCCTAGTGGTGGCTAGAGGACTGACCGAGTCATGAGGCATGGAGTGAAAATCTAGAGCGGTACAATCTACACCGCTCCCGCAAACCCAGGGCACCCTTCGGCCCAAGAGGCCACAGAGGATTTACTGCCAAGCGCAAGTAAGTGAAGTGTATCTATATGAATTGTTTGAGTACTATGAACACGTTTAAATTGTTGATTTCATTTATTATACCAGTCATTCGATTGCTTGTGTGCATATATAAATTTTAAGACCTAGACAACCCCTAAGTCATGTGAATTTTTTCACCTGTGCCTCGATCGGTTGCATCCCGATCACAAAATCTCATTCCGGATAACTGAGTGGCATAGAGATGATTGAATTTAAAACCTTGGTCTTGCCAACCGAGCGGTCCAAAGGAGATCGAATACTACAACCCCGGGGGGCTTGCGGACCAAGAGTCAGACCCCCCATCAAGCGGCCATCAAAATCTTAGGGGGCTTTTCAACATGTGTGCAACGATTTCCTCTAATATGAACGAGTATCATCGGTTGATAATAGTCAGTGGACTAGGGTTAGACGCATGAAAGTTATGATATCCCCTAATATGATTGAGAGCCGATGGTTATATGTGGGCAACGGCCTAGGCTGCACTAAAACCCAAAAATGATAGTAACATGGTCTAGCTGGTAACCACATTTTCACAATGCCATGACCTCCTCCAAGTATGACCAAATGAAACCAGGTAGATGCGTTCATACAAGCTCGACTATGATAGTGGTAACGCTAAGTCGGCAAAGCTGAGCCAAGTTAGAGCACAATTAAAGGCATCGGCAGCAAATATTGAAATGATTAGTTTGATTTATTAATAATCCAAAAATATAACCAGGGGACTCGAGCCGCCACAAAGGTATAAAAAGCAGCCTAACGGAATGACTATTCTACGGTTGAGGCCCCCCCAGAAAGTGTGGCGCAGGCCCTCTACCATCTCTCATCGAGAAGCCAATCATTCTGAATGGCAGGAAACTTCAACGTTCCTCGAGTCAAGGAAACCAATAGGAAAGTCCGAGGTTGTCAAGGAGACTATCCGTTTGTATAAACAAATACCTTCCTAGAATCGCTCGTCCAGTATTGGTGCCACATTGTTAGGGCGAAGCCTAATCCTCAGCTCTCCCTCGAGATGAGCACACAACCCCCAGCAGTTCATTGAGCCGCTGTTAACTCTCCCAAAGCTCATCCTTGAGCATCGCAATCCGAATCAAAGCTCGAGCGTTGGCCTATGAGAACTTTTGTGATCTTGCCTTTGACTAGAATAGAGCACGGTCGAGGTAATTGACCCGCTCTTAATTATGTAGTGCCTCCTTAACAGCAACATTAACCCAACACTCCACCTCCTCAACGATTCGAACAGTGTGTGCCTGCAATGAGCGAACAATCTCAACCTCCTGTAACCGCAAAGCCTCCTCCACCGTGTGAGGCGCCCCCCACGACTGTCAAATGAAAAAAAATGGTCAAACGTAGCACCAAATCTCTACTCTCATGCATAGAAAAGCTGCAGATCGTCTAGAAAAAGAACGCGTAAGCTAGCCACTGTAGGAGACGTCCCATTAGCGGACATACTGGGAGTTAAAAAATCAAACCCCCTGATATGGGGGCTAGTAATGTGTGCTACCATAAATGGGTCAGCCTAGGAACTCAGCTCATTGAAGTGAAGGGTCTAGGAATAGGTGGCCCACAATGTGGCTTCACGAGCCCAAGAGCCAAGTGGAGGTGTGGTCTGCTCGAGTGGGTTGACCCGAGACTATCCGACAAGAAACGAGCAATTCGGGATGATCTATAGGAACCCCTTCTACTCGCCAACTGGCAAGCGGTGTAGCTTAGCATAAGTATGCAAATGACGCTTTCCATAATGGCATAAGACAATGCAATAAATATTCTCAAAATATCACCTAAGATCGTAAATCTCCCTAGAACGACAATTATAGTTAATCAAATCTCCCTAGAAAGCAATTACCATGTGGTAATCTTTGTGATTGCCCCAACAATGGAAGGAATATCTCTAGGTAGCCGTTATTACCATAATCATCTTAATCGTTGAGAAAACTGAATGGATCTGCCAAGGCAACCGACAGCCAGCCTTGGTGCCCAAATAAGGCTGAACCCGCTCCAATACTATAAATATCCCTTTGTCCCTATGGGTAAGGGATAGCTCCCGCGAGGCAGAAGTAGAGAAAGAAAAAGGGAGATGAGAAAAAGAAGAGAAAAGAATGAGCATACAACGAGAAGACTTAGAAGGCATACCCGCTCTCTTTTTGTCTCTCGCGAGGTATTATTCTCTTGTTCCATCTGATGGTTGTGTAGGCCTCCCATTGACTTTGAGTCCTCATGCTGCAAGACTGGTGAAGGCGACTCGCAAAACATCGCACAAAG
Source organism: Nepenthes alata (assembly GCA_028571085.2). NCBI lineage: Eukaryota > Viridiplantae > Streptophyta > Magnoliopsida > Caryophyllales > Nepenthaceae > Nepenthes > Nepenthes alata. The sequence continues at coordinate 948 of JAOVVI020012448.1, read as the reverse complement.
AGCCCCTCCGTCTGTACCCAGAGATGAGACCAATAGAGATTCTTCTCCTCATCAACAGTGCCCAAGAATCTTTTCCTTCTTAGGTTAGCCACCCGCCTGCGAGTGCATTTATTAATTAGCTACTCGTTGACGAGTGCAGAACTCCATCCCTCTAGTAAGTTGTCCCTCAGTAGGACGCATCCCCTCGATCGGGCACACTCATCAAAACTCAATTCTCTGCTTCTAAGCCATCTTTCAATCAGGCGCACTCATCGGATCTCAATCCTTCATATCTAAACTGCTCATTAGTCTAGCGCACTATTTGGGGCTCAATCCTCCATTTTTAAAGCGTCCTCAATCAGACGTACTTATTGAAACTCAATCCTCCATCTCTAACCTACCTCTTAGTGGGGTGCATATCTCAGAGTTCAATCCTTAATCTCTAAGCCGACCTTTAATCGAGCGCACTTATCGAAACTCAATCATCTATATATAAGCTACCATTTTGTTGAGCACACTCATCGGAGTTCAATCCTCTATCTTTAAGCTGTCCTTTAGACAATCATACTCATTAGAACTTAATCGGCCATTTTTAAGCCGCATATCAACAGGGCACACTCCTCATAGCTCTGTCCTCCATCTCCTAAAGTTATTCCCCTATCGAGTGCACCCAAACATTCAATTTTTCATTACACACATCTGCGCATCATTCATTTACTCTTCTTATCTTTCTATCTATTTAAGAAATATTTTTAATTTTAGCGTCGGAGGATATATTTATGAACGAATCTTCATAATCCTTTGACATCTTGTTAGTTAGTTGTGATGTACAAGATCTATATTCAAAGCGACGGAGACCAAACTCGCTTCAATTTGACATACTGAAAAAAATCAAGTGGCTATCTAACTCATACAATAATCTAAATCTAGCGACACATCATATATATATATATATATATATATATATAT
>JAOVVI020012447.1:0-12238 GCA_028571085.2 Nepenthes alata | reverse complement strand
AGCCTGAGTAAGCATCCATAAAACTCAACAATTCATGTCCGGACGTTGAATCTACCAATAGGTCTATCCTGGGGAGTGAAAAATTATCCTTTGGGCATTCTTTGTTTACGTTAGTGAAGTCCACACACATTCGCCATTTTTTGCTACTTTTCTTCACCAGGACCACGTTGGAAAGCCAATCTGGATATTGAACTTTTCGAATAAAACCGGCGTCTAAAAGTTTTTTTACTTCTTCTCGAATTGCAAAGAGTTTTTTAACAGAATGATTCCTCCGTTTTTGTCTAATCGGTTTATGACTGGGATCCAAACCTAATTTATGTACCATCATATCAGTTGAGATTCCTGGCATATCGGTGGGTAACCAAGCAAAGAAATCTAAATTTTTCCTAAGAAAATTTATCAATCGATCACGATCAGGTTATGAGAGGGAAGACCCCACTTGTACATACTTGTATGGATTATTGGGGTCAAGAAGAACCTGGTTGGTTGTTTCTCCAAATCGGGCCAGTTGTAAAGAAATTTCATCCCGGTAATCAGGATCTTTGATTGGCCCGTCAGGAACAGTCTGTCTAATTTGGAAAAGATAACAAGACCGGCCAATTATTTGATCTCCTAGGACTTCGCCAACGCCGTATGGGGTTGAGAACTTCATCTTCAAATGGGGTATGGATGTTATTATTCCAAACGCGGATAGACAGGGTCAGCCTAATATAGCATTGTAGACTGATGGTAAATCGACTACTAGGAATGAGAGCATGCGAGATGCCACTTTGGGATATGTTTCCAGAGTTATCTCTAATTGGATGATTTCTTGTACTTGAACCGGTTCATTATTTAACCCATAAAGAGGTCCTTCAGCAGGCCTTAAATCGGTTCTTTTTAGTCCCAATTTAAAAAAGGCATCGAGGTAAAGTAAATTATTTGAACTTCCATTATCTATGAAAATCCATTTCAGTTGGTAGTCAACCTCACCATCTGAAATGAGCATTGATACAACAAGAGGATCAGAGTGAGGACATTGTACATGTTCCATGTCATTCTTACTGAAACAAGTAACATCATCTTCAATCTCATTTTTTAATTTTTTTATCTTCAAGACATCTTCAAGTTGGTCAGGTTGATGTATTTTGGACGACTTGCCCGTAATCATATTGACTACGCCAGCAGCAACTCGGCTTTTTGACGCTTGCTATTGCCTTTCTTCTGTTGGTTCAGCAGTAGTTTTTTCAGATTCTTTCAGAAATTTTATCAAATACCCTCTCCGGATGTGTTCTTCTATCTCCTTCTGTAAAGTTTAGCATTCCTCAGTGCTATGTCCTGGAGAACGATGATAGTAACAATGATTTGTTTGATCTCCTGCTTCTGGATTTTTGGGTGGCTTTGGCCATTTAAGAAATTTTTTACCCCTTATTTGCATGAGGATATTCATCCGAGATTCATTCAAGGGAGTTAGATTCAAGGGTTTAAATTTTCTAGTAAATCCAGGCCCTGCCCTGGGTTATTTTCTTTCTTGTGAATATGAACGGTCATTGCTTCCTTTCTTTCCATTAGGCGGTCCCAGCTGATTGTTGTCCAGCGGCAGTGGCTTTTTTGCTTCATTAGCTTCCTCTGCCGCAATGTACACTCGAGCTATCGATTCTGCTTCTCAAAAGGTTTTGGGATCGCTATGCACTAGATGTTTAAAAAATTCACCTGGCTCCAACGTTGATATAAAAGTGTTCAACTTTACTTCATCAGTTATTCGTGGGATTTGTCGAGCTTCTTTAGTGAATCGTGCTAAGAAACTTTTCAGGCTTTGAGTTGAACCTTGCTTTATTCTGGCAAGATGCCAAGGCTATTTTTTAACTCTTCTACTGGAAGCGAATTGGGTCAGAAAATTGTCAACTAACTCTTCAAACGATTGAATCGAATTTGGTTGCAGTCGGTAGAACAAAATCCGAGCATCTCCTTTGAGAGTTATTGGAAAGCATTGGCACATGATCATTTCATCTAGACCTTGGAAGCTCAGAAGGGTTCTGAAGTGATCCAGATGATCTATAGGATCAGAACTTCCATCATAAGCGTCCAAAGTTGGCATTTTGAATTTATGTGGAAGAGGCCGTGTTCGGATTTCCATCGTAAATGGTGATCCATGCAAGTTTACAGGGCGTCCTTCTGTGTTTCCTCCGAACATATGTTGCCAGATTTTTTTTACTTTTTCTTCCATCTGAGGAGCAGTGGATCTTTTTGCATTGAGATATGTTCTCAACTGCACTGGTCGTGTTTCTTGCTGGGCAGGACGAATGCATTCTTGTTCTGGTTGCACGTTACAGGAAGCAGCTTCACGATCATGTGATCTTTCCTTCCTTTGAGAACATTGTGTATTTTGACGGTCCTGATTTTGATTTTGTGGGATGGGACCAAATCGGCCTTCTAATCGAGATCGGACTTCCAATCGAGATTGGCTTTCTAATCGAGATTGACTTTTTAATTGAGATCGGGCTTCTAATTGAGATCGGCCTCCCGCATTACTAGAAGCTACTTGTTCTTGAATTGCTGGTTGGTCCGCTCGTTGGATGGTATATTTTCTCTTGCGATTTTTTCTCTTGTTGATTTCGACTGGTGTGACCACCGGATTGGCAGGCTGGCTTTGTCTAAACTGAGTGCAAAGATTCTGAATCGCTTCTGTCATATTGTCCATCCGAGTGTTAAACGTTCGCATTATCTCTTCCTGTCGGTTTTCCATTTGAATGACTGCAGCAGGTGGATTATTGAGAGTAGTAGCATCTCTTGTAGGAATATTGGTTCTGGTTCTTGTATTGACCATTTTTCAAAAAATGGGATGGAAAAACTGGCTTTTTGTTGGTTTCCCACAGACGGCGCCAATGATACGACTCAAGATTCAGGATTTGAGGAAGTTCAATTAATGCCAAGATTGTGAATAAATGATGCATTAATTACGGACATCCTGAATTTACACATCACACTCTTATTGTTACGAATGTTAAAAGAAAGTTGAATTTTTCCTTTTTTTCACTCGAATCATTTTATTCGTTCTCTCCTTTTGATAAAAGAGTACCCTGAAAAGTCTCCCCTTGAAAAATATCAGGATCTTCCTTTTATAAGCTTTTCTTGGCCTTCATGATTAGATCATTTAGGTGAAGTAAGTCGGTTCTGATCCGTTGCTGTCGTTATTATCTGTTGCGGCCGGTTTGATCTGTTGTGTCCGGTTCTGTCCGTTGCAGACGGTTGCAACCGGTTGCCAAGAACAACTCTCTTCACGTGTCAATAAGATCGTAATAGTTTTCTAGATCTCAAATAACTCCACAACCCAATAGGCCTTCTTTAATGGGCCGTTAAAATCAATCCATATGTTGTCATACCCATCATATGGATAAGATTTTTAAATATTACACAATGGATTAAGATTTTCACACCATATCCTAATGCTGTTAGCCAATGTATTTCTACCTCGCATTGGCGGGGATTAATCATTTAGTGTATAACATCACATATATACAAGCAGTTGGACATGTCTCTCAAATCAACTCAACTCAACTCATAAATATCGGTTAGTTCTCATAAGAAGATGGTTCTTGCCATGAATATAAGTAACAATTGAACATAACAACATATCAACACATTGACAGGAATGAATTAGGCTTTATTCAATGTAATTAATACTAAGGACCTTGAGTTCCATATCCTGGGATTCCTTAGTGTACACGCACATTGTCCATAGTTTACAAATAATGGGCAATACAATGATAAAAATGTCAAAAAAAGCTAAACCCAATAATAATTAAAGGCATAATAATTCAAGAAGGATGACATTTTTCCACAAAGTCTAAATTCCCAACACTTCATATTTAACAATTATAAACTCCACTTTTGGACGTATATACTTCAATAAATCATGTAAACTTCACTTAGGTTAAGATGATCATTTCAAGACCCATGGCCCTCCCATTAATTTACCTAAATTTTTTTCCCATAAATATCAAGTGAATTATTTCAACATTTAGGCAAAATTTATAACATTTACGTCAAGATTACAACACTTACCTACCTTGTGGTTGTAATGAATTCTTAATATTGTTCTTATTATCAAAGTTCTCGAGATAATCAATTAAATCATTAGTCCACCTACCTTTCTTCTTACTTGACTATTAGTTGTATCACCATTTTCTCTACAACTTTTTAACCATAAAGTTCATGGTATTATTTTTGACATTTTCAAATAAAATTAGTATGATCATAAATTTTACCATGAGTTTCAAATTTTCAACTTAACGACCAAATTTATTAACTTGGCTTCAATTTAATTAGCACTTTATTTTAAATTCCATGTAATATCTTTGTTAACCATAACATTGAAATATTACTAAATCCATCATGCGTTAAGATTCTTTTAAGCAACTTAACATATTAAAAGATCCTTTCTTCACACATTTTTCTCATAATACCACAATTTATCATAGATTACTTAATCCATCATTAGTACCACTTGGTCACCCCTAAATTTTGGCATAATGAACTTGAAACATATTCCAATATAATTTCCATAAGTTGGACCATAATTTCTCAAGAATTTCTTTAAGTCAAGCGTGATTTTCCTTTGTTTAGCATGCTAAACCAATTTCATGATTGTATTATAATTTTTTCATTATTTCATCATGAACTTAGAAAAAATCTGAGGACAAGGTAAAAAAAAGGTCATGAAATACCTTTTGATTTCTTAAAGACAGCTTCACCTTCCTCCAAAAACTCTGCCAACCTTCTCTCCTTTTTCTGGTTCAGTCAATTTGGTTGAGATTGATTGTGGAGTCTAAAGTTCCAAATGAATCCTATTTATATTGTTCTTGGAAGTCGTCACTAGACGACTTGCCTTCTTCACACTTGCCACCTCACTAGACACATGGAGGATCAGAAGCATGCAACAAGGACACCTTGCTTCCATGCATGTTCCACCTCAACTAAGTCCTTCCTTGGTGACACCGAGCCTGTTCCCTTCATGCATGAAGGAGATCTAGCAATGTAAGACCTTGTTAGTATTCCACTAACTCTCCAAAGCAGGTTTCTTGACACCATAATTTCCACAAAGTTATGAAGTCTTCCACTGACTCGACACTAAGTTTTTTATGGGCTTCCAAGACACCTCCATGGAGTTGGTCAACCATAAAGAGAAAATGATAAAAATCCACTAGGGCATTGAGGCAAATTCAAGTCTAGTATCCAATTATGCCATAACCTAAAACCAGTTGGCACATACTTGAAAAAAATTCTCAGATTATGCAAATTAGGTATACTCATTTTAATAATGCATAATTTCAAATAAGGACATAATTCATGTTTAGAATAACATCCTTATAAGCATGTTGGAAAGCATCAAAATTGAGGATTAATTTAGACTCAGAAAAGGGTGATCACAGAAAGAATTGGTTACATTATATTTTCCATTCTTGCATATTTAGGAATCATGCATTCCATATTTCTTGTTCTTAAAAAAAAAATTCTGGGCTGTGATCCTAAATACAACTTTCTAATTTTTCTCGTCCTCCGTATGTTTTAAGAATTTGGGTAAATGAGTTTGTTGGAAAATCTTAAATGAACTAGATAGAGTGATAATACAAGCATATTCACCTTCCCTTGAAACTGTGTTTCCAGAAGGGAAATTGGAGTGGCCATCTTTGCTAGCTAATCCTTAACGTGTGAACATCTGAACCAGCTTTCCTGAGGTCATCTTTGTTAGCTAATCCTTAACATATGGGCATCCAGATCAGCTTTTCTGATGCTCTTGACCACCATCTGTGGATATTGGATAACCAACACCAAGTACGATAATGATGTATTACTTGAAATCTTAGTATTATTTTTAGCTGTCACCATCTCTGTCGAAGCCTCCCAAGCTGGCCGAATTAATATATCTATCTCTAAAAACTAGTTCATTCCTTCTACCCTTAATTAAGCAAAGAACAACTAATAGAATCATAGGAATTGACCTAATCTTTAAAATATTTCCAGATGAACTAAGCCCAAGTGATTGTTTCTTCCTTGTTCTCTCTGTTTGTAACCACTGGATCAGTATCAAACTCCTAGTGGAAATACAAGCTTTTCAGAAAATTTTACTGCACAGAAATAGATGGTATGCATATTCACTATCCCTTCTGCAGTAACATAGCAATTGCAAGAATTTATCCGCTTTTCCAGAGGTTTTTGTACATTAAGTTATGGTCCCACACATCTTTCCAAGTAAAGAAAGAAACCCTTGTGAGGCACGAATATTCCGAATCATCTTCCACGGTAACCTGGCCACACCAGCTTTCTTGAGAGTTGAATAAAAAGAAGTTACGGAAAAAATGTCTTTGTTATTCGAACCCAATTTAACCTTGTCTCTTTCCCAACTTGGTGACATCCTTTGCAAAAGGGCAAGTAAATATTGCATATCTTCTACAGCTCGTGAGAGTAGCCTATTCCCAGTAGCAAAGGATTCTAAACAGGATAAACTTCACCGACTCAAAATAATCAGATATTGTGGCATCTTATTTGGGAGCATATAGTAAATTACTAGTAAACTCCACCAACAAACCTCACACCATCTTTCTTTTCTTCAAATAGACATGTAATCGTGAATAAAAATATCTTTATTGGTATTGGTCGCATCCCATATCATTATTGGACCTATTGGAAACCTTCTTTTTTTATTTGGAAAATTGGAACTCAAGGGAAAAATATCATTGATATATCAAAATCTATCTAGTCACTTAGATATATTGGATGAAATAATAGTATATTGTGATTTTGTCATAGTATCCGAAAATATTAGTATTGGAGGGATCTAATGACCCATTGCTCACTCTAAAACTAATATAATAATCAACATTTCCCACGCCTTTGCAATGGAGCTCTAGAGACCCACAACATGACTTACACAAAGGTCTCAGAAACAGCCTAAATAATGATCCAAAATTTGCTTGAATCATTCTCATCCGCAAGGTGTGGTCCTTCTCAAGGAATCTCTGCAACCACCTACCTTTTTTTTGATAATATAGCAAACAGGGAACAAAGACCGTATGAAAAGAATCGATAGGCACTCTGCCAGGGTCAGGTGGGTCCTCTAAGGAACCCACAGGATCATCTCTAGACAAAATCTTGCAAAGTTCTCTAGGCAGGAATCTCTAATCCTAGCAGCTGGTTGTCATCCTTGTTCCAATTCTAGTGAGCCTATCCGCCACAGCATTTCCTTCCTGCTATGTGTGTTTGATTTGACATCTCCATTCTTTTGCAACATGCTCTTTACAGGCCAGGACAAGGAACCGATCTGGTTCACAATCCGCCATAGGTCTAGTTAGTTTTTGAACCGCTATAAGGAGTCTGATTCAATGAACCTTATGGCATTCCTTATCACATGCAACTCAAAGGCCCCATAATATAGCACCAAGCTCAGCTTTTAGGACTTCAAATCTGCCAAGGTTGCCAGCAAAACCAAACATCTACTGTCCTGCTGTCCTGTGCAAGCAGGAGTACAGAAACTTTTAATCTTGTTTGCAAACTTGTTTGCACCCATGCAAGCATCCACATTAATCTTGCACCTGTCCTTGGGAGAGGGAAGCCACTTCAGGTTCCTGTTGATTGTGAGCTGTGGGTGGGTCTAGGAGTACAGAAGATCAATTCTGTTGAGGTGGCTAGCCATGTTGACCACACTGTGGAGGGAGATAGTCTCCTTGTGCCCGTTCTGCTGCAAGACTGATGCATTTCTGGGGGTCCACGAAATCCAGAGACTCGAAATGAAGATATTGATGATCAGACTCTGAAGTCCTTGGCAAAATCCATCCGCCACAACCAACTACCTTAATAAAGGCTTAGTAAAACACCAAATTCCTTCACTCCTAGAACACATCTAAATACCAATGAGGGAAAAATGGACAAAGCGGAAACAAGCAAAAAGAAACTTTTAAGTGGTGCACAAAATTGGCCATGCCCACTCAATAATCAAAAGACAAACCTTGTGATTTGTGAACTAGATTTCATTGAAGATGTCATAGGATACGTATAAATGCAATCAAGATAGTGGTTCTTCGTGGATGAGCAGCATTGTAAAAATGATCAGGGTATACTGTTTCAGATCTGGCCCCTATCAGAACTTGGAAATGAACCGGTTATAGACAGTTTCATGATTTTGGAACCTGATGCATAACCTGTTCTGCCCACTACCATTACCAAAACAGAACCTATTGGTTTCGGTTTTTTAAATAAGTAATTAATATTAGTATAAAAGTGAAAATGAGAAGAATGAACAAAATTGATTTCAGTTTTGGTTTTTTGAAACTGTTATTTGTTTGTTTTTATTTTTATTTTTATTTTTTGTATTTTTACAACTCCATGTAGAAAGTATATTCAATATGTATAGACAGAGGGGGGAAGGGAGAGGGAGAGTGTTAAATTCCACAAAGTGCAAGGCGGATACATCATCATGATCAATAGTATCTAATGCATTCTATCATCAAATACCTAGGAGAAATAAGTTTACAACATGGGAAATAAGAATTGATCAAGTTTAACATTGTGATATAAATGAAAACAGAGGGGAGGGGATTTGACTTTTGATTTTTGTTTTATAATATTTCAAGTTTATCAACTCTAATGTAGTAACAAATTTATAGAATGCAAAAAATTTTGTTACAATTCTACATATTTCGTTGTCACTTGGTACGCACGTTATGTAAAAAACTCAAAAATAGATGTTTCTTTTGGCTGTAAGAGTGTTTTGGCATCACATGCATATTAACTTATGGTTCGGAATTTTGTCAATTTACCAAGAACTTTTACCTAGCCAAAATTCTCCACCAAAATAAAAGTGAGAATCAAATTTGGAAAAATTAAAAGCTGAGAATAAAATTGGGGGAAAAAAAACGAAATGTTGAGATATATATATATTTGCATATTTGTTCTCATAACTTAGTGTGTATAAGGAGTTTTGAGACTTCATTATTTAGAACTACATCCTGTGTAGATTTACTTATTTGATATAATGGGCTTGGTGGTACTCAGGACCAGATATATAGTGCCTTTGCAAGCTGTTGTTATTCATTTCATTTCCTTTTGATAGTTTTCCATTAATGTGGGTTGCTGATGTGTTTATTGAGAGAAAAGTCATAAAATATTTAGTTGTTCATCAATGTGGGTTGCTGATGTGTTTATTGAGAGAAAAGTCATAAAATATTTAGTTGTCGAAACTCCTGAGCCAACTTTCAGTTGTAATATCTGTACATCTTAGAAACCCTGTCCCCCCCCAAAAAAAAAAAAAAACCAAAAAAAGAATACAGTTGAATATTCCAATGAGGCAATTAAATGCTTTCATACCACGGAATGTTTAATAAGATATGCTGCATGCTAACAAAACTCTCCTGATCTCTAGCAGATTCGTTATAAGGAGAATCTTCCTTTTGTTCTTCATGATTTGACCTGTACATTTCCTGGAGGTAAAAAGATTGGCATCGTCGGTCGAACAGGAAGTGGGAAATCTACTTTAATTCAGGCATTATTTCGAATGGCTGAACCGACAACTGGGAAGATTTTTATCGACAACATTGATATTAGCACAATCGGGCTTCATGATCTCCGTAGCCGCCTGAGCGTCATTCCACAAGATCCATCCTTATTTGAAGGGACAATCAGGAGCAATCTTGACCCTCTGGAAGAATATTCTGATCAGGAAATTTGGCAGGTTATTTTCAAGACTCTGCATATCTTATCCTTTCTGCACATAATTCTTAGCTTTCAAATTCAATTTTACTGTAACTTATAAGGATCTAATTTAGGAAACAACATAATATTTCCATATTTTTGTGTGATGTTTACTTCATGTTGTCGTTTAAATTGTGGGTTATTCCTAATGTGGTCAGATCTGGCCGATGAAAAATTATTCCTCTTTGCCAAAACTTTGTGCTTCATCTTTGCTTTTCTTACCCATCAGCAGATTCTTCTTCCAGTCACTTCATTATCTTCATATTCTTTCCTACTTATTAATCAGACTGATCCCTCCCAGGGACAACGGCTATTTGTAATTTTGTTACTGATTATGGTACTACCAAATTCATTAACTGATTAAGTGTTGAACTTGTAGGGGGATATCAGTGAACTGCGAGTTTCTCATTATTCCCATACGGGTTTTTATTAAGTTTTCCATTTTAATTTGTCATAGGTGCTCGATAAGTCACAGCTTGGAGCACTCATCCGGCATAGAGGTCAAAAGCTCGACTCCCCTGGTATGCACTTCTAGATGATAATTTTAGCCACCTTGGCATGATACAAGTCTTCCATTTCAGATTTTGAATTCCAAATAATCAAGTGGTTTTATCGTGTATCTTGTGCAGTGCTTGAAAATGGAGAAAACTGGAGTGTCGGGCAGCGACAGCTTGTTTCCTTGGGCCGCGCCTTGCTTAAACAAGGAAAAATACTTGTGCTTGATGAAGCAACTGCATCAGTTGATACAGCCACTGATAATCTTATTCAGCGGATTATCAGATCGGAGTTTAAAGAATGCACAGTTCTTACTATAGCACATCGGATACCAACTATCATGGACAGTGATCTCGTGTTGGTCCTTAATGACGGTATGTATGAAAGTCAGCTTGTGTCTGTTGAGCCATTTAAATATTTTTTTTTCCTGGGTAATAAATGTGGACTTCCTTCTAGCTTATAATGTGTTTAGAAATTTTTTTTTTTTTAACACCTGGTGGGACCTAAAGTCAACATACGAAATTTGCATGTCCTAAACCAAACCCAAATATTAAACATGCTCGCTTTGGTCAAGCCTAAAAAAGGCAGCTTGGTGCACCAAGTTCTCGCCATGCGCTGGGTTCAGGAAAGGATCGCCATGCTTTTGAGTTTATTATATGCGGTCTTATTTTACGTATATTTCGACAACTCAAATTTATGATCACGGGATCATACAGTGACAACACTGCCTACAAATAAATTTACTGGACAAGCCCAGCTTTTTCCCCTGGGGCAGGCTTTGATCAGGCTAAACTTCCAATATTCCGATTATTACAATTTGACAGTTTTTTTTTTTGGTATATATGACTGTTATTTCATTACTGGAATTAGAGGGGCCTCATCGAGGCTTTTTCTCTGGGATGTTTTCAGGTCGAGTTGCTGAGTTTGATAGTATTGAAAGATTGATGGATAAACGGTTATCCATCTTCATGAATTTGGTAGGGGAATATACATCAAGGGCAAGTGGTAAACCAGGCAGAAAGTTCTGACTTGCATACCTGCAAATTTATTTCCCGGTACATGGACTAGCTCTGAAAGAGCGCCCTGAAAGAAACGGCTCGTGCTGCTGTGCTCCCATGAGCTGCTGCCATCAAAGATCGGAGACAAGGCCGAAATGGTGCAGCTGTGACATCCAGCCAACAAAATAAATTTTTATGGAAGGACAGTCATGGTCTCAATCCATCACGGGATAATCATGGTTGTCGTGCACCTTGGATCGAATTGTCAGATTGGGTCGAGAGGTTAATTCATAATGACAAATGTTGATGGAAAGAGCAGCTGATTTCTGTACATCAATGTACAATAATAACAGTGACAGATCGTGCCGGGGCAGATTACTGATTCTTTGACGGGAAAATGTAGAAGATTAGGCAATTGATGTTAATTCCACGGTTCTTATGCAAGAATATTTGCCATGAGCAATTTTGACAGTTCTTGACATCCCTAGTCTCTTCTATTATGGTGACTTCTCTGATTGTTTTTTTCCCTTTTGCAACCATCCGTAAACGAAGAACCGCTTATATAAAAGCACGTCTTCCTTTTGTTGTGGCTCAGTTGGCTAAAATGCGTGCATAGCGCCGGGGGTGGTCCTTTCAAACATTAGGTTTGGTTGATATTATTTTTAAAATTGAGAATATAGATTGAAAGAATATTTTAAATAAATTTTAAATTTTTATATGATGCCTTTGAAGTCGGGTCGAGGCACGTCATAATACTATTATTTATTCAAAAAAAATATTAATTTTAGATATGGGCTCAGTTTGGTTGATAATATTGATGCGGATCCGACTTTGAACAGATTCGGATTCTCTTCGATGGATTGAACCGGCACCGTTTGCTGAGTGCGAATCCTGCACACCACTAAAGCAAACAAGAGGTCAGCGTCAACGGCGGGATATAATCCCACCGAAAATACTCCGACGTTCAAGTCAATAAAACAATCTTTAAGAGGGAAGAAACTGAAATTGAGGGAGAGTCT
>JAOVVI020012446.1:0-12239 GCA_028571085.2 Nepenthes alata | reverse complement strand
TGGTGATAGGTTTTGTCGTGCATGCAACACCTTTGTAGGTGGTTGCCAAACAGTATATATATATGCATACTGTAAGCGATCATGGTATGAGAGTGTGTGAAGAGAAAAACTGTGAGTGAAATGTACTCTTGGTCTCTATTCTCTCAATTTGGGATTTGTGTAACCTAGGGTTTCTGTAACCGAAGACTTATATAGTAAAATTATTTGTGAACTAAGTGTCCCGTAATTTTTTTTTAATAGAGAAGGATTTTTTCATGTAAAAATTATCTGTCTTCCTATCAGAATTTTTCTTTCGCATTCTTCTGTGGTGTGTGCATTATATTTGTCATGCCTCTCTTCTTGGTTCTTAACTATTCGATCTTAATCTCACCAATAAGTGGTATTGTAATATTCCATATCCAATTTAGATTATTTTAATATTTATTATCATTTAGGGTTTTTCGCATGAGGAGAAGGGAGAGGAGAGAGAGATCGGTGGCGACGATGGTGGTCGCATGTGAGGCCGCAGTGATAGCCGGCTAAGGCGGTGCGGTAGCCGTGCATAGAGGAGAGAGGAAGGGCAGGGCGCAGGCGCGCGTGAGGTAGGAGAAAGAAAGGCCCAATCGGGTGTTTCAGGATATCTTTTATTCAAATCTGTGGAGTATAAAGTCGAGGCAAGTATCCTTTAATCCTTTTCTTGGTCTGATTAAATTTTTGATATATTTTGACCACTGTGGGACATTTTACTAACATGTATATATTTTTATATACCCCAAATTTATAAATTATGTACATGTATGTATGTTTTACTGGTCGTGCGGTGGTTTTACACTGGTGTTTATAATTTAGAGAATTTTTGAACACCTAGACAGTATATATATGTATATTTGTGTATCCGTATATTATGAAATTATGAACCAGGCCTTACATTGATCATATATGCTGCCGGGGGCGAGGTAACTACGGGACCATGGTGGTCCGAGACCCGATGGGTCATTATATGTGATTCGAGGCACGAGTTATTCATACTGCTCTCGACGGGGAGGCTTAGTCCCAACGGGGATGTATATGATATGGCCACTTCCGCCGAAAGGAAGGTTGATACGTTTTATAACTGACCTGCCCCACTGTGTATTTAAATGAGAACCATCGTAAGGAATTGACGAAAAACTAATATACTCAGACGTTCTAATATATAACTAAAACTTGAGGTTGCACCCAAAACCGCGGGTGGTAAAATATAGTGAGTAAGTTCCTAATCTATGGGAGACATAGTACATTGATGGCCTTGAGCTGCTGGCTTAAATCGCAGCCGATTTAGTCATGGTTACCGGACGAAGGTAACCCTTCATCAAATTGGTATTATTGGTCTTTAGTTCTCCGATTTCATGCATGCTATGTAGTTTTGCATGTATTTTAGTGGAGGATGATTTTGAGATATACTGATTGACCCACAGTTGGGCGATAGGGATATCTCAATGTACAAATATGTGATAAACCCAGAATGTGTTTTAAATTTATGTTTTAGTTTCGCCGGTCTTCTCTCAATTTTTGCATTATGAGATTTAGTTCCGGACGATGGTTTGTATTCCACACGGATGCGGTGATGATCGCGATTATATAATGTGACCTCTGATCATATAATATGATATCGACTATGATATTTGATCGAATTGTTATTTATTACGATTATGTCCCGAATGGACTGTTTGATACGAACGATGATTTAGTACGAGACATCTCCTCGATTTTTAGGTATTTTTACGGACATTGTGTTTTGTTTTACATAATTGTTATGCGATATCCCTGCTTCTGATTTACGTGTACTATTTTATACGATGATACTTGTTGAGCTCTAGACTCACGTTTTTATATTTTCTCTTCAGACTAATGGCATGGATACGCTTGTAAGAGCTCGGACGTGATCAGGCTCGGATATCCTTTTTGGCGAGTGGAGATATTATGTTTGGTATATTTCTGATCTCGAGGATGTGTTATGATTATTATTTATAGTCGGATAATGGCCATGATCATTGTATGAGAAATATTAGAATTATAGCATTATGTTAATGAGTTATTGTTATATTCAATACCTCCCTTGCGATTGTGAATAGTAGGTCGTGTATTATATTTGTCTGAATTTATATCCGATGAGATCTTGTGTGGGTTTTATTATATCGGGTCCTACATGTGTATGATTGTCACACCCCGGTTGGGTTATTATGTTCGATAAAAATATTATTTTTTTTTTTACCTGCGTATTATTGTGTTCCTGGGTCGTGACAGGTATCAGAGCTAACTTGTGAACCTTTGGTCGTATGGAGTTGTCATCAAAGAACTTGTCATTTAGTGTGGAGTAATTTAATGGATAAAATAATTTTATCCTTTGATAAAAAATGGTGAAAAATATTTTAACCTAGGAAGGAACGGTGAAAGCCCTTCGGAGGAGGGAAGAGAAATCAGAGAATATAACGGAGGAAGAATGACAAGATAAGAGAAATCTTACAATTATACTATCAAATTGTGTCTTATGGACAATACTGTTCAGGAGGTCATTGGCCTGACTGACCCAGCAAAGGTTTGAAAGAAACCTGAGTGTCAGTACAAGTCTAAGTCCCTTACAATAAGGCTTCATGCGAAGAAGCAATTCTACGGCCTTCGGTTATCTAAAGGGGAAAGTTTCAAGAAGCACTTGAACGAGTTTAATCGGATTTTAACACAAATGTCAGCACTTGATGAGGAGATCAATGAGGATGACAAGGCGTTGGTGTTACTGGCTTATTTGCCATCCTCGTACGACCACATTGTCACAACACTATTGTTTGGGAAGGACACACTCATGTTGGATGAGGTCATTACTTCTATACTCATGAATGAGTCAAGGCAGTCACAAGAGACATCCACCTTTACATACTCCGAGGTACTCGTGACAGAGTCACGGGGAAGGAGCAAATGTCACTGTCCAAAGTCTCAAGAAAAAAGCCGTAACAAATTTCGTTCAAAGTTTTAAAACTTTGAGTGCCGTTATTGTGAAAAAGGACCACATTAAAAAATATTGTTACAAGTGAAAGCGTGAGAACACAAAAAAGGATAAAGGTGAAAAGAGATGAGGTGAAGAAAAGGCCTTGGTCTCTATTGTTATAGGAGGTGATCTCCTTTTGACTTGTGAAGTGAATGACATTGTAAATTTGACCGAGTAGGAGACCGACTGGGTGGTCGATACTGGTTCATCCATCCATGTCACATCTCGAAGAGGGCTCTTTACATCTTACACTCCATGTGACTTTGGAGTGTTGAAGATGGAAATTATGGAGGCATCTAGAGTTGTTGGCTGCGGTAACGTGTTTCTCGTTATCAATAATGAAACTCGACTATTTTTTAGGGACGTCTAACACGTTCCTGACGTTCCGATGAATATTATTATAGTAGGAAGACTTGATTATGCTAATTTTTACAACGTCTTCAGTGATGGGGTATATAAACTAATCAGATGGTCCCTGGTAGTTGCCCGAGGAAGAAAGACGTCTAATCTTTATTTGTTGTGGGCCTCTGCTGAGGTAGGAGAGGTCAACGCTTCTAGCAGCGTGAAGTCCTTGAAACTATAGCATCATCGGTTGGGTCACATAAGTGAAAAAAGATTATGTCATCTGGCCAAGAATGACCTCATACCAGACATAAAGGAAGACAAACTGAGGACGTGTCCTCATTATGTGGTGGGAAAGCAACGACGAGTCTCATTCCGAAGAGACTCATCCACCAAGAAGAACGAGCTACTCGACTTGGTATATATTGACGTATGTGGACCATTCAATGAGAAATCATGTGGAGGGCCACAGTATTTTGTATTATTTATAGATGATTGTTCAAGAAAACTGTGGGTATACTCACTCAAATCTAAGGATCAGGCCCTCGGAGTATTTGAGCATTTTTATGCTCTGGTTAGACGGGACACTGAAAGAAAGTTGAAGTACATCTGGAGCGATAATGGTGGATAGTATATTGTGGCATTTGATGCCTACTGCCGGTCTCTTTGCATTCGGTATCCGAAGACGCTACCAAAGACACCACAATTAAACGACGTGGTTGAGCGGATAAACCGTACATTATTGGAAAGGGTCAGGTGCCTACTATCAGAAACAAAGCTCCCGGAATCTTTTTTGCGCTGAAACCCTGAGGACGACGACCTCTGTTATCAATAGGTCGCCCAATAAGCCATTAAATGGTGAAGTCCCAAAGAAGATATGGATTGGAAAGGAACCTTCCCATGGCCATCTTCGGAAATTTAGTTGTAAGGCCTTTGTTCATATCCCAAAGGATGAGATGACTAAATTGGAACCAAAGACGAAACATTGTGTCTTTCTGGGCAACGGGGAGAATGAATTGGGATTTAGGTTCTATGACCCAATTGAAAAGAAGTTTGTTCGGTCAATGGACATGATCTTTATTGAAGAAGAAACAATTAAAAATATTGGTAAAGAGAACAAGGCGTGATCTGACACCTATTGGACGGGCAAAATGATTGTTGATATTGTTTGACCGATACCTTCTTGTAATGAGGGTCCAGGTGTGATCGAGATGAATGGTGAAGAAGAAGCTATAATGCTTGATGAAGACGTGAATGACATTACTCCTTGACCGGCCGAGGAGGTTATTATCCGTCGATCTGTAAGGGACAGATGACCATCCGTCAAACTGTCGTCCAGTGAGTACATTCTACTCACTGATGGAGGTGAGCCCAAAACCTTTGAAGAGGCAATGAAGAATGAGTATAAGCATGATTGGATGGAAGTCATGCAGGAAGAGATTGGTTCACTGCATGAGAACCATACATTTCAGTTGGCTGAATTGCTAAAGGGGAAGCGAGCCATGAAGAATAAATAGGTATTCCGTTTGAAAACAGATGAGAGTACCTTGAAACTAAGGTACAATACAAGGTCGGTGGTAAAAGGACTCAACCAGCATAAGGGGGTTGATTTCGATAAAATATTTGCCCAAATTGTAAAAATGTCCTCAATAAAAGTGATGCTCAGTTTGGCTACTATTCTGAACTTAGAGGTGGAGTAGCTAGCTGTTCGGACGGCATCCTCCATTGTAACCTTGAGGAAGAAATTTATATGGAATAATCAGAGGAATCCTAAATTAATGGGAAGAAATATCTGGTATGTCATTTGAGGAAAAGTCTGTATGGATTAAAACATGCTCCAAGTGTGACGTCCCTGACCTCAATTCCATATCTAATATCCGAACCTGATCACATAAGATAAATTTAAATTCTCAACCTAATATATATATTGCGCATTCATAACTCATAAAACACAACCATAATAATCTAAACATCCTCATGCCGAAATAAATCCAAAAAAATACACGGTCTCAAAAATAATTCCAACAAAATAAAGTAAAATGTCAAAATATATCTCTAGAGTATTTTTCAATATTATCTCTAGTTGGGCCTCAATCTATCTCGTCACAACTATTTACTGAACTCTAAAATTATCTCAATCTAACCTACTACTCTAGAAAAAAGAAAAGAATAGCAATAGTAAACGAAATACCCAACAAGTAATACAAATCCAAAACAAATAAAAAATGGCAATAATAGTCACAGATATATAATATATAGAAGGTATAACAATATAATATCTAACAGATCAATATATCCAAGGAAGTACATTTCATTGTATCTACAATTCAAAGGTAAAAGAAGGTAGATCACTCCAAATACCGATATAACAAATATCATAATAATTTACCAATAAGAGGTGCGATCCCTTAGAATTCGATCTCACAAGAATAAAAGGGATCTCCTGGTTCAAATATCAACATGAACAACTTGAAACCCGAATACAAAGAAATAACATGGATTCTATTGAATCCGGATATAATAAAATCTGACCCATGGATTCTATCGAATAGAACACGTGGATTCAACCGAATCCCAAACTCATAAGGTATCAATAACAACAAAATATCACAATGAATCTCATTGGATCTTATTCTGCCACCATGAACCAAAGGTCGTGTATTTACGCTCTCAATGGTTGGGTAAGTGTAACGAGGTTACCCATGGTATCCCACTACCCCTACAGTTCTCCCAGAGATTGTACCCGTAGCATGCCAATATCATCCATGATACCCCTCGTCAAATGTTATCTCTGACATTATCTCCTACGATGATCACATGACTATAAGTATCCCTCCACAATAAATAATATACCTCATTATCATCGTGATACGAAAATTAGTATTAGATAAGTGTAGACCATGTTAAGGTGTCGTAACCTCCCGTTCGATTAAATATCTTAGTGTTTCCATGCGCTTTCCTTAACCTTGATCGTAGGAAGCCAATAATTTAACTACTCGTGCAATCAAGTATGACACAAAGAAGGCTTTACAATTTCAATAAAAGAATTATAGTTCGGTGTTAATAAAGATCATACACACATAATTCAAAGATGACGCAAATAATGTCATTATCGGAAGGAAAGTAACGGTATCAAATATATTTAAATATTCAATCGAATACTTTAATATTTTATCAATTCATTTCTAACTCATTCGAGATCTCAAAATTACCTCTAAGGTCACAAAATATTATCAATTTTGTCGTTACCAAACTAACCACTATTCTCATCTTATTTAATTATCCCAATTAATTTTATAATAATCCCATAAAAATAATAATTATCGATAACCTTCTCCTCAAATAATTAATAATTTCAATATATATATACACACACCACGGCTCACTCATATATATATATATATATATATATACACACACACACCACGGCTCACTCACAGCCGTAAACACATACGCAAATACACATCACACACTCACACCCACACACGGTTACATACTCACCACAGCAACACCACACTGCTCACTTTCATTTTCAAATTTTGTACCAAGTGTCTGGGCAATTTAAATCAACCGCTGCTCTTCCTCAAGAAATCCGAAGCAATAGAAGATAATTTTAAGAATTCTATATTTATACTCCAACATTGGATACCATAATGCAAGCCAAATCAATGAGCAGCCATTCAACCCTATCGTAACCGAATTAAAGCTTCAAACAGAGCACAGCGCTCTGTTATTCGTTTCCTTGACATTTTTCCACCGAATTCAAAGCAAACTAAATTTTTGTATTTTCAATTTGAGAAACAATGATTTTAATGAGTTAACCCACAAAGCTTTGTCTCCCAATTTAACGTGAATCCCTCAAAATTTCGGATCTTCCACTAGGTCGAGCCTTTGCTCTGTTTTTCCATCTTCTGCTCCAAAATCAAGGATACAATATGATTTCCACAAAATCAGAGTATGCAACAAAATATAATTATCAACAATATAAATGGAAGAATTTATTTGCTGAAATTAGTAATTTTACTTGCAAGAATTGGAGCATTGCAAAATAGAAATATTTTGAACGAAACTCAATTCAACTTGCCTGATTAATGAGGAAGGCCAACGACGGCGGTTTCAACAATCCCGATGACTTTCCTTGGCAGCGGCAACAATAAGATCTTTGGCTACTCTTCCCTGGTTCTTGCCTTCTCTTGATTTACCCGTAGCCACCACCGAGAGAGAAGTGGAAGAAAAGGAACGAAACGGTCTTTAAGGAACTGGGAGCAATGAAATCGAAGCTGGAAAATCGAAAGGAAGAAGGAAGGTTAGCTATTTCAACCGCTCGGCAGGTGAAGGTGGCAGCGTTGCAGGAAGATCGGCCGGGCGTTTCTCCCTCTTTCCTCTCCTTCTTCGTTCCATTCTTCCCCCCTTTTTTGTTATTATTATTACTATTATTATTATTATTATTATTATTATTATTATTATCTTGTTATTTTAAATCCCCACTTTTTTATATATTAAATTTAAAAATATTTAAAATATCACACCAAGACAATGGTACAATAAATTTTAATCTGTCATGATTGGTCAATGATATCGAAAGATTACTTCTAACAACTGTGTCTTTGTGTAAAAATTCTCTAATGATGATTTCATCATGCCCCTCCTCTACGTGGATGGCATGCTGGTAATTGGACAAAATAGGGCTCGGATAAAGGAACTAAAGCAGCAACTTGGACAGTCCTTTGCCATAAAAGATTTGGGATCGGCGAAACAGATTTTGGGTATCAGGATACCTCACAACTGCAAGAATAAGAAATTATAGCTGTCTCAAGAGAGTTACATTGATAAGGTGTTCCAACGCTTTAACATGGACAAATTCAAACCAATAAGCATACCTTTGGCATGTCACTTTAGGTTGAATAGTAGGCAGTGTCCGACCTCAGATGTTGAGAAAGATAGCATGAGAAGCATACCTTACTCTTTGACCGTAGGTAGCTTGATGTACACGGCAATATGCATAAGGCCGGATATTGCACATACAGTCGGCACAATTAATTATTTTTTGTCGAATCTTGGAAGGAAGCACTGGTTTGCGGTGAAATGGATAATGAGATATCTCCGAGGGACTTCTAAGTTGTGTCTGTGCTTCGAAAATGATAAGTCTCACCTGGTTGGATACATGGATATCGAGATGGCAGGTGATGCAGACTCTAGAAAGTTTACATCGGGATATTTAGTCAAGTTTACCGAAGAAACAATCTCCTAACAATCAAAGTTATAGAAGTGTGTTGCCCTCTCAAGTTTGCCGAAGGGTAGAATTCATTACAGTAATTGAGGCCAACAAAGAAGTGCTATGGATGAAAAAGTTCATCCAAGAACTGGGCTTCAAGGAAGGAAAGTACGTGGTGTTTTGCGATAGCCAAAGTGCTATATATCTCTATAGGAACTCTTCATTCCACTCGAGATCAAAATACATTGATATTCGATATCATTGGGTAAGAAATGTAACTGATTTTTGGACTGTTGTAGCTTGAAAAAGTCCTAACGGAGGAAAATTGGTCAGATATGATAACCAATGTTCTACCAAAGGAAAAACTTGAAACCTGTTGCAGTATGGCTGGTTTATTGAATCTGATTCCCCTACGGTCATGGGGGAAAATTTCTTGGGGTATCAAGTCACTCCCGTGTGGACCAAACAGTAGAAGCCGGTCAATGGGATGTTAACCGATTATGATGAGAAGTTGATCAACGGATGGTTGACCATCCACAAAAGAAAGCAGTATGGCATGAGGACTTGTGTACGTCCCGAGGACTTGTGTATAGTATAGCCTAAGGATTTGTGCACAGTTTGGCCTAAGGACTTAGGCGCAGAAAGCGCACGAGAACTTTGCGGAGATAAAAGGCTGAAAACTCTGTCATGGCACGAGGATTTCGATAAAAACCGAAGTCTCTGTTAAGGTCCAAGGACTTGTTAAGGACCGATGTCTCTAATAAAGGTTGACGACTCTGGGTGAAAGCAAGGGAGTTAAGAATGACCGAGCACGTCATCTCAGAAGATTGACTTTCGCAGAGCATGCGCGATCCCTGATGAATAGGCACAATCTCTGCAGAGTAGGCATGATTTCTGCAGAGTAGGCACTGTCTGTGTAGAGCATGATGACTTGCAGAACAACTTTACATTGTTGATGGTGACAAATTTTATCGTGCATGCAGCACATTTGTAGGTGGTTGCCAAACACTATATATATGTATGCTATAAGCAATTAAGGTGTGAGAATGTGTGAAGAGAAAAACTGTGAGTAAAATTGTGCTCTTGGTCTCTACTCTCTTCATCTGGAATTTGTGTAACCGAAAACTTACATAGTGAAATTATTTGTGAACTAAGTGTCCTGTAATTTTTTTCTTAGTTGAGAAAAGTTTCTCACGTAAAAATTCTCTGTGTTCATGTTCTCATTTTTTTTCCCATTCTTCTGTGGTGTGTGCACTGTCATTTGTCATCTTTCTCTTCTCAGTTCTTGACTGTTTGATCTCCATCTCACCAACATGAAGCTCCCTAACAGTGGCACCCAACACTCCGGGATGCTCTTGACGAAGCAACGCGCAGATCCTCCCTAAAAATTGAGCTCTCCAAAATGGAGCTCTAAGCCGCTCCTCTGTCGAGCATGAAGTAGAGCTTGGAGCTCTCCAAAAATGGCACCCAACTGTTCTTCCCCAAATCAGAGCGAAAGTAGAGCCTAGAGCTCTCCAAAAATGGTGCCCATCTGTTCTTCTCCAAATAGGGGCAGAAGTTAAGCATAGAGCTCCCCAAGAATGTTTCCCAGCAACTCTTCCCTAAGTTTAAGCGAAGTTGAGCACACTCACCTCCGCAGCTCTCTCTCTCTCTTCCTCATTGAGCTTAGTGCTCAACCCTTAGCTTCTAGAGCAACCGTTCGGCTCCATGCTCTCAATCGTGGGTGTTTTGCGTCCTTTCCAAGTTCTTTCCCACCGGGATGGCAAGGGCATCCTCGGTAGTTAGGCGCAGCAAGCTTCCTCCCGCTTGCAGTCGAGGTGGGGTCGAATGGGTATATTGTCTCCTATGCAAGTATGCTCACCGATGCTCCCCTCGACCAAAAGGAGCTTGTAGGAAAGACGAAGCTAATTGGGCCTTGCCCGTGAGATCCTCCATCCTTCTAAGACGTCCCTCAATTGGGCGTAAATTTAAGATATTCCTCAGTTAGGCGCACTTCTAAGAAGCTCCTCAGTCGGGCGTATCCCAAAGACACCCCTAAATCGGGCACACCTCTGAGACGCCGTTCCATCAAGCACGACCGACTATTTCCCTCAGTCGGGCATGCCCCGAATACGTCCCTAGTAGAATGCACCCTTAAGTTGTCCATCAGTTGAGTACACCTCTAAGACACCCCTCAGCCTGGATTACCTTTAAGACGCTCCTAATTGAGCGTGATCACCTGAGCCAAGTTCTCCAATATTACTCACTTTCTCCCACATAAGTGTATTTACGCATTTATTTACATCTCTCATTTTTTCATTTTCTTGAACAAATTTCATTGGGCTTCGCCTGTGAGATCCTCCATCCCTCTAAGACACCCATTAATCGGGCACACTCCTAAGGCCCCTTTAGCCAAGCGCACCTCTTAGAAGCCCCTCAGCTCGGTGCATCTCTAAGACACTCCCCGTCGAGGGCGATTATTGAAGTCAGGTTCTCCAATATTACTCATTTTTCCCCACATAAGTATATTACGTATTTACTTACATCATCGTATTTTTCTATTCTCTTGAAAAGATTTTTAAGTTAAGCGTCAAAAAATTAATCGGAAAGTGAGTCCACTCAATCCTCTAACCTTTTATTTTTAGTTGTATTACACAAGACTCAGGTTATTAAAGACGGAGACCGAACCTACTTCAACTCGATCAGACGTGGAATATCAGGTGGCTATTTAATTCGTATAACAATCCGGATCTATGGAGACATCAAAAATAATTATTTTTAAATAATTAAACATAAAAAAGGCAGCAGTATTGATTTTTTTATTTGTTATTTTATAAGAATGTTATTTTTTTAAAATATTATTTTCATCATCAGAATAATCAAACAGTAAAATTAACGTAATCATAAAATTTATATTCTATCTCGACCGCATGACTAGCACGTGGCATGGTCATTTTATTTTATTTTATTTTATTTTATTTTTTGGGAAAATAAAAGCAAGTTCTATTTAACGAACCCGGCTCTCTCTAACATATGTGAAGCGCGCCCTATTACTTCAACGAAGCAGCGAAGGAAAATCGCAAGGGGATTTTGTGAGTAGTTTGAGAGCTTTGAAAATGGCGAATCTGCCACAATCTCCATCCTTGAGCTTGCTGTACGGTCAGGCTTCCTCGTCGGCCAGCCCCATGGGGACTCCGGCTAATTTTGATCGGAAAATGCAGTCGGCGGAAGCGTTGGTTCTTGATCTCAGTAACCCTGATCGCAGAGAAAACGCGCTGCTTGAGCTTTCTAAGGTAATTGTATCTCTTTCTTTCATTGTTGGTGGCTCCAATTCAACCGTTTCTTCATGTGTGGGAAAATGTTTCCCGTTGTTTTGATTTTGACTCCATGCGATAATTTCTGGTTTCTGAAGTGATATAAATTGTTTAGATGCTAAATAAATCGTTTAGCCCTTTTTAGGGTTTTGATGTTTGCAATCTTTTGCGAAAAAATTTGTTTGTTAATTACTATTGTTGGAGAGAAATTAAGCATAACCTGCACTATTTGTCAAAATTTTATCAGTTTGGATGCATTGAGATCAATAGAAAAAATTAACGTGGAAACTATAGAAAAATAAAATTGTGGAAAAATAATGTAAAACTTGTCTAAATCTGAGAACGAAGGCAAACACAATTTATCCTTGTTTGGTCTAGTATAAATAAA
>JAOVVI020012444.1:0-12240 GCA_028571085.2 Nepenthes alata | reverse complement strand
AATGATACGTCGTCTAACGGAAGAATATGCAAACTGGATGCGACGGTGCAAGATGGTGTGTCAGCGGAGTTGGTGATATAGCTGGTTGCACGGAAAGAATGTTACCAATTGGACAGTGGATGGTGGGACAGTGGGGTTAGTGGACTTGGTGATATTACTAGTTATTGGGTAATGATTTAGTCTCTGAAACCAAATTTGATGCAGAAAATGAAAACAGTTAGAGAGGGAAAGGAGAAGAAATTGGGAAAAGGTGAAGAAACAGGAGGGGAAGGCACAGAGAAAATATAAGCAGAGAGATCAATAAAGAGAAAAAGATCACAATTACTCAAATTTTATTCAACTCATTAATGGGGAAAGAGAAAAATAGGGGAGGGGAAGGAGAATAAAAGGAAGAGAGACAGAGAGAGAATAGAGATCAGAGAAAAAGGTAGAGACTAACAAAAGAGAAGACCAAGAGGGAGAGGGGAAGAAAAGCACAATCACTCTTTTTTTTTCAGAAACTCTCTCACTCTCTTTTTATTTATTTATTTATTTGTCAATAGTCTCTCTTTTTTTCCTTACAAAGACATATTTCTTTTTTTGAAAATAAAAGGAAAGTAAAAACAGATGACATGTCGTCTGCCAAAAGAAGATGCAAACTGGACACAACAGTATGAGACGGTGGGTCAGCAGAGTTAGTGATATTGTTGGTTGCACGGGAACAATATTACTGGTTGGACAGTGGATGGTTGGACTGTGGAGTTAGTAGACTTGGTAATATTGCTGGTTGCTAGGTAGGGATTTAATCTCTGATACCAAATTTAACGCACGGAAGAAGGGAAGTAAGGGAGGGGAAGGAGAAGCGAAGGAAGAGAGACAGAGAGAGAATAGAGATCCGGGAAAAAGAGAGACCAGAAAAAGAGGAGACGAAGAGGAAAATGAGAAGAAAAGCACAATCACTCAAATTTATTAAATTCATCAACACTGAATCAAATAATAAAGTTAGGGTCCTTATATAAGAAACCCTATTCTTAGGATAATTTGAAAACAAAATCAAATCTAAGAACTTCTAATTTGAAAATAACATAAATTGAAAATAAAATATCTTCTAAGAGAAAAGCAAATCAAATTTAGTTTGAAAATAAAATCAACGGTGCTTTAAAAATCAAATCAAATCTCTATATAAAATCAAATCAAATCTTTGTATCCATTTAGAAATAAAATCAAATCACATCTCTACATCCGTGATGTCGGTATCAAATTCCCTGAAGAATTCCCAACATTAACAGGCAGTCTACAAATTTCTCTACCAATAAGGGGGAAAAAACCTTCAACAGAACCATACAAGAACAGGCGTGAGCAATCCAAACATTTAAAGCATACCTGAATTTTGATATACTGATCGAATTCTTCTTTTTGCCGCTTGAGTTCAGTCCTAATATTATCCCCAAGAGACAAGAGGATTGACGGTGTTGCAACCATACTTCCACTAGCAGAAGTAACCGATGAGTTTCGTTCATCATCATCATATGACAGCCTCAACCCAGTTGAAACTGGGTTCTGGTTTGGAATATTTGCCGAACGATCAGCTTCATCTTGACAGAAGCTATAGTTCAGTGAGATCTGAAGCTTCTGCTGCCTTGAAACATCGTCTCCTTCCCTGCACCGTTTGTTCGGCTGCAGCATTGATGAATTGTGCTCATTCCCCAAGTAATTCACTGGATCAACTGTACATCCTGCTGGTACTGTAATATCATCCGGTGTGATGATGGGTAAGGTGATCAAGCCATAGGCTATTCAATATGAAAGGAAAATTCCATTTGAATAAAGAAATATGCCAAATGATAGAGTATGCAGCAGGATATGACAAAATGAATGTGCAAATACAATATGCTATCCACATATGTCAAATAGGGGAGTGTTGTTATGGTCTCCCCAATAGGGAGACTCTCATATACATTCAATAGCTAGAATTAGAAATTAGGTAGATGAATAATGGAGATTACATCAAGTGATTCAAATAAATATTTAATATCCACCGTCCATCTACACAACTTTTAATCCTGGTCTTCTGATACATACAAGAGTATCTCTGTTACGAGCCTAATATTACGCCGTTTCCTGTTTTCCCGTTCCCCGTTCTTCCAGTTAACCGTTTCCCTATAATTGTAAGGCTACGCCCGTAATGAAAAGGATAGAAAATATTTTGCCCAACTCAATCCCTCTTCCTCTCTCTCTATATCTCTCTCGATTCTCCCTCGTCTGTTCTTCTCTCTCTCTCTCTCGTTCTGTTTCCTCAAACTGCTCCTCGTTTCCCCTTCGTCTGCTACAACTCGCCGACCTCCTCCGCCAGAACTCCCCTTCCCCGTCCCTTCGTCGTCGATCATCCACGAGCAGCACATGGAGCACACATCAATCTCTACTGGAAGGACCATAATAGCTCTCCTAATAAAGGTTTTAGATAGCACCTAAGAGTGCGCAGAGTCAACCATAATTTGGTGTTCCCTACATAGTGTAATTTCAACGAGTCATCCTAAAATGTGGAACACTAACCATTGGAAACACAGTGGCGGCATTTTGATTATGCATAAGAAAGATCCTCATATCACTAATATTATCCCTAGGAACTATTATTGGATCTGTTTGTTCCCAACGTGGAACAACGAGTGATGAGTGCAGTTTATAGCATTCCCACTAAAAGTATGTGAACGAAATGGTGACATTGCCACCATTTGTGCATATAATATAGGAATTGGATTATCAATGATAAGCTAATTAAGCTTATATTTGGAAACAAAAAGGCAGACTTTTAACATTCTTTTCTAATGTATTGCCAAGCTTGGGAAAAATAAACTAGAGAGTGGAAATAGAGAACTTTGGGAGATTTAGAGTTTCTCTATGAAATCATGATACTTAGTTGGATCTCTCCTTGGATCTCTCCAACTATGACATCATAGCACCAAGTTGACTCTCGACTCCAATCCATAGTGAATATTTGTCTGGGAAATTGGAATACGAGAACTAAAGTAATGCTACCATGATGCATGCACACTAACCGGGATTCCTGCCCATCCAGCCAACCTCTCTTATTATTCAACATTGTTTTCCTCATGTGCTTTGTTTTCTTGTTTTCTTTTCTTTATATTTGTAGGGGGACAGAGGGAGGCAGACATGGGGACAATAATAGTAACAAAGAAAAAATAAGATGAGAATTTAGGCAGTAGGAAGCCAGATATTATTAAAGCAATCATATACCTCATTAATAACAAAACTCTAAAAGTCCACTTTATCTAACTCTCCCTAAACTAGCCAGCCTAAAAGTTGAAGTCCTAGCTATTAATTATAAATTACCACTCTTCCCTATTCAAACCAAAAAGATAAAGAATGATCGAAGCATATATGCAGGAAAGGTAAAGCATAGTTTCACAACTAAGCTGTTGCTAGCAAAGTGCATATGTATTAAATATCTCTTCAACTTTTACTCCCACTCTGCACAACAAAGTAAACAGTGTTGATATCATGGATTATGCGAGAATTCATAGTAACCTCCCCTCGTCCCTTCCTGTCTTTTGTGTTTGAGTGTGCATATGCAGACCAGGAATCGTCTCTATGTGTGTGTGTGTGTGTGTGCGTGCAAGATATATGCAATTTCCACAACAAAACCTATTCTTCCTGGCGACCAAAAACCATCTTCTAAACCATAAAGACGCTAGTTATGAACCTTCACCCACCATGAGTTCTCTATAGGTACCCAAGATTGATTTTCCTCAGCTCTCCTAGGTTCAGTAGAAATCATTAAAAAAGGCACATGGACAGAAGGAAACATGAATCAGAACCAAATAACATAGGATATACACTTATTTTCAAGAATGAATGAAGACTAACCATTTGCAAATAGTTGGAGCTGATTATTTGGAGTGCTTGTATTATACTGAAAACGGTTCTCATCCAAGGAAACAGGAAGCACAAAATTACTGTTGTTGCCTCCAAACATCGTAGATAATCTCAACGCCAATGTTACGGCCTTGCAAAATTTTCACAGCAATATCCACAAAAAACTGTGGAAATAAGTAAACAAAGGTGAATCAGTAAATAGGGAGTTAATTACACCTTAGATTTAAGTTCACGAAGCAAATAACATGAATTGGTGGATTTTACAGACCAAATTAATTCAGTTGTAGTTTCACAATGTCATAACCCATCGGTACAGCTAAAATATTCACTATGACATTTGTGTCGTGTTACCACAGACAAAGACAACAGAGCATAAGGCCTAATTGAAATTTCAGCCATGAACAGAAAAATTTCTTCTAGTAGCAAACAAAATATTCATGCTAAAGTTGTGGTCTATGTGACGACCTCACCGTTAGCTGTACTACAACGTTACTTCCAGGAATTTTTTTTTTCCCAATCAAGTCCCCCATGAACAACTGACAAAATCAGGAAAAGATGGGCCGTTTGTATTTGACAAAGGGCTCCCACAATATTCTTAAATTATTATATGGTTCTTGTTCATGGTGATTTGGCAATATTAACTATTGTAGAGGTCTTTTGTTCCCACAAGCCTCATTAATAACTGCATGACAACACTTTTTTTACTTGCCAAAAATAAGACAAATTTTTCTTTCCATGTGAATCTCAAGTGTACTCCCTCTTTCTCTCTGTTTTCTTAGTTGAGAATCAGCTAGTGGTGATTAAATACGTATATGGAAGAACATTGCAGAGATCGGCTTGTTGGCACAATCCCAGGACCAACAAATTAACAATCAATCTTTCCAATATGCCAAATGCTAGATCAAGAGTGAAAACAAAAATTAAATACTATCAAATTATCAATTTTGACAATTGCCCATAACTAACAACAAAAGAGAAAAGAGAGCCATCCTACTGCTGCAGCATTTCACAAAACCATCAAAAGGGGAGAACCACGAAGAATGAGGGACTCCTAAGGAAAAGTGATTTGGAATACGTCAAATGCAATAAGAGGGAGAGTAAGGCCTAGAAAATCTTGAAGCAAAGTAGTAAAGGATTTTTTGAACTACGCTTCAACTTCCAGAAAATGTTGCCTCGTATTGAGCCACATGATGGAAAAAAACTCCATTATAGTCACCAATGCAGTAACACCTAACCCTTGTCCTTGTTATTATTGCAGTTATCAAATCATTGCAAGAAAAGTTACATAAGAATTAAAGCATATGAGTAAGGCCCTTAATTGAATTCAAGGTCGGGAGACATCACGTTCTCATATAGGTAAAAACTCATTCATAGTAGCACGCATTTAAGTTGGGAACCTAAGCATGTATCTAACCTTTGTTGATCCATATTATTTGCACACTTAGATTCTCCCTATTAGTATACTGACTACTAACAGTGAAATCCAATCCATGCATCAATGAATCAGAGAACATCAAATGTCAACACACGAACCAACTTCAAAATTATAAGCTTCCACAGTCAGAATAGCAGTTTTAGATTCATGGAAGACAAAAGTTGTTGCCAATGTCTAGAGTTCAAAACGTTCTCAGTGATGAGGCTCCTAATTTAAAGTAAATCAGTATGTCAAATTATTACCCCAAGGTCAACTCAATGACAAGACTCAATACTAGAATAATATTGCCACTAAGATTTTGGATGAGATATGCTCATGTCTAAAAATCTGAAGGAGAAAAAAAAAATCTAATGATATACCATATCATATGATTTGAAACATGATTGCGGGATAACAATTAACCCCTTCAACATATTGAAGAGTTTCACCAGTCTAAGTTCTTCATCTAGTTATTATGAAAGCCTTCAAAAGCACCTCAAGAAAAGATGCTTCCATGCATTTCCATACGGGGGAAAGGGCAACCTACTTTCCCCTCACATCCTTGAAAAGTATCATTTAGAAACAACAAATTTATAAGGCTCAAGTCTTTAATTTGTGATAATCATGATTAATTAAGTTAATAATTACAATTGAGATCAAATGATGTAAAAAATTGGGTTAATAGTCAAAATTGGGACCGGATGACTCGGTGCCTAATCGGCGCCTGAGCGCCAAAACCTGCAAGATCGGCGCATGAGGGATGCTTGATCAGCGCACGAGTACTCGTTGACAGAATGTTCACACTCGATACACGCCCAAGGAATGCTCGAGTGATCGTTGACAGTAGTTACACGCACGAGGCATGCCCGAGCTGCGCTTGAGCGCAGCAATCCAGAAGCATCAGCATCCAATGCACACTTGAGTGGCGCTTGAACGCAACTCAATATAAATAAGACCCCCCGACTAACTTCTGTCATTTTCATTAGGAAATTTGATTAGAGGAGAGGGAAGCAAACAAATAGAAGACAGAGAGGAAGAAAGGGAAGGCCAAAGAACTCGAAATTAAA
The DNA here is from genome assembly GCA_028571085.2 of Nepenthes alata. Taxonomy (NCBI): domain Eukaryota; kingdom Viridiplantae; phylum Streptophyta; class Magnoliopsida; order Caryophyllales; family Nepenthaceae; genus Nepenthes; species Nepenthes alata. The sequence continues at coordinate 5,886 of JAOVVI020012444.1, read as the reverse complement.
TTGATCCAAGCTTAAATTTTGGTAAATCAGAGCTAAAGCAAGTACATTTCAAGTGTCTTCTACTATTTTTGCTATTCTTTTATAATTCTCTGGGCATTTTCTTGTTCAAATGTTCATGCAAAACATGAATTCGAAATATAATGTTTATGTTTAGCATGCATATTAAATTCTCTTTATTTTGTTGTAAAATTGTAGAAAATTTATGTCGAAGTACTTCTATACTGTATATGCATGCTGTTTTCTGCAATTTGAATCTTATGCATGCACTAAAAAGCTGATATTATAATTTCATGAAGAACCTTCTTGCATGTTTAGGAAATGCCAAGTATATATTATATATGTTCTAGAAATTCATGTAGATTCTCTACGTGCATGTTCATGAGCTGATTTCTACACTCTTGCTAAGTTTTCTGCTACATAATTTGTGTTAAATTAATATCCCATGCTTTTAAGGGTTACTTAGCTAAATTTCTACAAGAAATACAAGTCTTGAATGTGCTAGAATTTCACTTAAAGGCCCTGTAAAAATTGCAAGTTTGCTAAAGTTGTTGAAGTTGCTAAATTTTGCATTCCATGTTGAAATTCCTGCACTATAAGCCAAACTAGCATTACATGTATTGAAAATTCATCACAGCCTAAAGTTTATGTTCTACATGATATGAAATTATAGAATTATGTGAGAAACTCTACAAGTATGTTAAGAAATTATGATCATTTTCTCTCTGAGTGAAAAACTAAGAAAGAGGAAAAGTGTATAGTTTTTCTAAGAATTGCATTGGACCAAGATTAAATTTCAACGGGTAATACATTATGACATGCCTTAGTATATTACACTGGTATATCGATATCCGAACCTATCATCTACGAGTAAGAAGCGGCGTTCAACCCCGTTTACAAGGTTATATATACGACAGCCTACCTACAGGTCTTGAATAGTAGCGTATGGCTTTTGGTTGTGTGAGAGCGTACACAACCCAAGCTTCTATTGTCCGCTCCTTTAGTTGGTAAGGCTTACTGACCCTGGTCTCTAAGAAAAATCAGAATTAAGCAATGATTTTATGATTTGAATCAAGAATATGATAAGAATTTTGGAAATGCATAAATTGAATTTCCTATACAGGTCTTATGAAAATTCCATGTCATTGCTTTCGATCACGAATATAGTCCTTCCGATATTTTTTAATGCAAAGACAGATGCTTCATTGTTATATTATATGCTTTGTTGAGTTTTTAGCTCACTCCTTACGGTGTTTTACTAATGCCTTCAGATAAGATGCACGAATTCTTGTCGGACGAACAGGAATGAAGGATTGAGCAGCTATGAAGAGTTTAGATTGTTATTTTTATGGATTCTAATGTTGTCTTATGATTTTAGACAATGTTTAATGTATTATGTTAAGTTCGGACAGCTTTAGGATGCTTTAAAATGTTGTATCGTGTTTCTAGACCGCTGAAGTTTGTTGTATGCTATAGTATGGTCTTTCGGACGGTGGTTAATATATTATGATACGGTGTCGGACAGTGATTAATGTATGTATAGATCGAACAATGGTTGTAGAGTCGTGGATGATAGTATTCGGTGTGATATGTTATGGTTTATTTTATTTCCACAGTATACACTTTGATTATGTTTGGACAGACATTGCTCCTTACGTAAGGTTCGACGTCACGGTTAGATCGGTGTCGAAGCCACATAAGCTGTAGCACATGTTTTGGGTCTTGCGTATGAAATTGTATTTATTTATTATGGTCAGTCGAGGTATCAACGTGAAATTCACATCCAAATGTTAATTAAACGTATGTTTTGGGTTAATTAATAATTATTTGGTTAAGTATTAATTACAATATCTAAAATTGGGACGTGACAAAATTAGTCCAAGGATTAATTTAACATGCCTTCCTACAAGTGGCCACCAAAATCTCTCAATTATTTTCTCTCAAAAAAATGGAGATTGTTTTACACACTCATTTAAATTCTCTAGCCTCATAACTTCTTCAGTCATCAAAGATTTTAAGGATAAGTTCTACCTTCTCTCTGTTACAGTCCAGATGCACCCACATCCTAGCTAAAACCTTTTTATTTTTACACACTCATTTAAATTCTCTAGCCTTGTAACTTCTTCAGTCATCAAATATTTTTAAGGATAAATTCTACCTTGTCTCTGTTACAATCCAGATGCACCCACTTCCAAGCTAAAACCTTTTTGTTTCTTACAGAATCTCTGGAAAAATAAACTGACGCTACAACATGGGATGATCTTGAACAACACAGCTTGAGTCAATGTCCAAATATAAGAGACCATTAACAGATGTATCCCTTCTATTGCAAAAGATGATATTCAACAGCCTGTCCATGGACACAGCTGATTTTTTACATTACATATCATTTAGGAGCACAAAGTTGAGGCTTCCACAAGGAATCAAGAGTTTTAGATACTCATTATTGTCTTTGTCCTAGAATAGCGTATTTCCATTTCCATGCTACTGACTCGTGTAACCATGTGTGGAAAATTGACCATAAACATCAGAAAAACCTGAATCTTGATCACCTTTTTAGTAGCTAGCAGAACTAATTCTGTTTCGATCATAAAAGACTAGAAGTTCTAGACGTACAGGTTGGCAGAAAAGGTATGTTGAGAACATTGTATCTATCTAAAGAAGACAGCATCCCAAAACATCAATGGATAATGTGACACAGTTCGCAACAATTTCCGCAGGACTTGCCATGCAATACAGGTAAGGGCAACACCACATTATTTTTGGGGCATTTTGAGGTCCTACTTGTACACAAATGGAAATATCAATGCAAGTCGAATTATATCTGAGCAAATATAGACAATGGTATACTGATAACATGTATAAGAAGTCAGACAAATGAACAAATATCTAATATCCCAAATCTGAAAAACAAGCTAAACAACTCACTGGAAAAACAATTTCATGGCCATGAGGACAACAAATGAAAGAAGATATGACATAATACATACTAATATAACATCAGTGAGAAGCTATAATAGCTCAAAAGGCAAATATCCATGCCGCATATGCGTTTGTCTTGGGAGATGTACAAAGTCAAGCTATGGGAACAAAATACCCAAAACTAACACAATTTTTCCAAGCCAAAAGGTATAAATTTTCAACGATACAGATAACCCGTAAACCACCACAACCACCACCCACCAACGATACGGATCGACCAAAGAAAATTTACAACAATATTACTTCACCCAACCACCACAGAGCACCCCCAATTTTTTTTCGAAGATAAATATCGAAAAAAATAAAGACGACCCCCACATACGGGATAATAACAACAAGAAGATCTAGATCTCCATTAAGATATGGCCACAATCCAGAAGCAAATTCATGAAGTCAGAAAGAAAAAGCACGTGGCGAGCAAGTAGAAATCAACAAAAAAACTGAAGACAATAGGTTACCTCTAAAAGAATTAATCCATCCTTCGGTCAGACATCAAAACCAGATCCTGCCATCCACAGACAATAATCATCATCGATCGACACACTCAAACTAAAATAAACAACCAAAAAAAACCTAAAAACCACGGATATGCTGTATTCAAGTACAGAAAAGAGAACAAGGACCGGTGCGACGTCACTAAAGGAGATCTGAAAAACGCCGTGAATAGAAAGAGGGAGTCCAGCTACCAAAAAAAATTCCTGATTAACGAAGAATAAAGAAGAAAGGACAAGTGAAGGGAAATCGATCGACTGATTGAATGGAATACTTTTATGGTGTGAGATGGTGAGGGAAGAAGAGAGAGCACTAGAAGTGAAAATAATTGATAGAGATGGAGGTCGTGGTTACGCAAACGGATTGCCGTCGGTAGGTCTGCTGCTTCTGCTTTAGCATGATCTCCATCGCCCTCCTCTTCCTCTGAGCAGCTAAGATGGTTTTGGGCTGTTCGGACAACATTATTCTTTTTCTTTTTTTATTTTCTTGTTGGAATAAAAAACCGCGGGGCCCACCACAAGCAATTTTCTGGAAACGCGCTCGTCGATCATCACTGCTCTCTGTCGTTTTCCCTTTTTATAGTTTTTCCAAATTTATTAGGTCTGTTTTCATATTAAATATTTTTATCCTATCAAATTTAACATATTTATCTATTTATTTTTATTTTTAAAATAAATATAAATTTATGAAAATTAGATTAATCTGCATAAAAGAAAAAGTAAAAAAACCCTATTTTCATTTTATAAATTTTATGTTAAATTTAATTGTTATAAACTAAGTTAAAAAATACATATTTGTTGACTTGTATTTTATAAATATTATTCTACATCCTATAAATTTAATAAATATAAGTTAATTTGGTTGAATGATTTTACAATGGTTCTAAGTTCGTTGTATTCCTAATCAACTGAGACAAAATGCCATAAGTAACCTATGGGAATCTTTGAATAAGAAGTAAAAGATTTTGACACAATAATTGCAAATTTACTTTTGAAATTATTCTTAATTAATTTAATTGGAGTCTTTATTTAATACATCTTAAATTCAAATTCAACTTATATGAACACCGACCCGCGCAGGGGATAAGCTTCCAAATTGGAACTTAAATCATACATAGCATAAGCATAACTAAAGCGTTAGCAGAATGATGATTTTCTCTCTTACGATCGAGTTAGTATAGGCCTAGCATATAATATGAAAAGATAATTGGTGACTATATAATATAAATATTGGAATGTTATATACCGAAAGGTTTGTTGTTCACTAGGAAGACGGTTGGTGGCGGCCTAATGATATATAGTGTCATGTTCTAAAATTCTGATCCCGTCATTAATAGTTTTCAATATTAATCATTATACAATTGAAAATACAATAACCGTGGATATACATTTTACTGTCGATATGTTGACGGGCCAAAATAAAATAATATGACCTGAATATAGGATCTGAAATGCCATGTCAACATATAACTGCGACATCTACAAAATTGTAATGTTGGATCTTATGTAAGAAGTTATGCTTAATTCATATAAAAATTAAAATAATTAATTTAACTAAAAATAAAACCACTGCTATCTACTGTCAGACGAATCAACATTCTACGACACTACAAACCATAAATATTGTAAACTATATGCACAACTCATATCCACTATTATATAAAACTATTGTCTAATTTGCTTAAACTACATTTAAAGTACTATTCAAAATTAAAATACAATATCAAATACTTAATAATTTTAATCCTAATCTCTTTGAATAAGCTCTTCCTTCAATCCAAATTATCCTCCAAGTGTTCGAGCCTCCCTTACGAAGGGGTTAGTAAAAAATAAAAATAAAAGTGAACCAAAAACTCAATAAAATATATAATTTTATAATTAAACATATATAATTTGTATTTAAAATATATCAAAAAGATTGCAAATCAAATTTAAATATAATAATATGGGTTTTCATAAATATATGCACAACTTTTAAACTTTCTTTCCATGTTCGTATTCAAATTTATACTATATAATCATACTAAAATATGTAGTTTTTAAGAATTAATGGTCAATAGGGTCTCACCAACTAAATGAGCGGATAATTAAAGCCTAAATTATATTTATTTTTACACAATTAAATATTGTGTGTTACTATTTAAGATCCGTAGGTGGGTTATTATACTAATAACTTTATAGATAATACTGAATGCCGCTTTTATCAATTAATGAAAAGTTTAAATATCGATTATTATTATAATATATTAAGGTATATCATAATATACAATCTGTTAAACTTATTGTAATGATCCGATACTTAAATACATAAAAATTTTATATAATTTTTTATAATTATTGTTGTTGCGTCCCGGGTCCGCGGTTATCGTACGGATTAGAGAGCCGTCGGATTCCTGAGAGCGAGGCAACATCAGGA
>JAOVVI020012443.1:0-12241 GCA_028571085.2 Nepenthes alata | reverse complement strand
CTCCGACAAAAGTCTCACAGTTTTCCCTTCTTATTTAGGAGAAGGGTTTTCACAAAAAAAATTGATATTCCTTAATCCTCCTACTCCCTTTCTTCACTTTACTACATACTTTGTGTTGCTAGGGTCTTGTCCGAGCATCCACAACCAGTCCGTGACCTACTTGGATCATTGTGCCCAAGATCCAAGGACGCAATATTGGCACCGTATGTGGAAAGCAACTAAAAGTCAACTTTTCATGTTTTCTAGAAATCTTCCAGAAACTTTCAAACACCTTTCCAGAAGTCAAACATGGTGAACACGAGAGTACAGACAAGTACCCCCGTCAGAGACACAGCCTCATGTGGCAATGGCCCCACCCCCTGCATCAGGATTGAAGACCATCGTAATCCAGTTGTGCAGGCAATGGCTATAACGATGGACGATATGTCCAAGGCTTTCTGCGCTCTCTGCTCTAAGAGGGACGAGCGGCTCAAGGGAGCACCTTCCAAGGCCTCCAAGGCCACAACATTCAAGAATAGGGGCAAGGGGAAAAAACATCCCATCAAACAAGCTGGGCAGCACGAAGCCTTGAGGACCTAAGTTGCCTCAAGCAGCAAGGTCCCTCAGTGACTTGAAGGTCACTTAGGTCTTCGGGTTCGGAGGAGAGTCCAGAAAGGCGCAACCCACGTTCTGTCCGCAATAATCAGGAATGAGCCATTCAGGAGGTGGCTTTGCGAGACAACACACCTCCCAGAGTTGGGGGGTCCCAGAGTAGCGAGTAGTACCGGATCCTTACGAGTTGATAAACTATCCCAACGAGAAGAAGGCGGTGGCCCCTCCCCATGTGGATGAGAGATTGGAGAAAGTTTAGAACCATGTCTTTAGCGGAGACAACGGATGGGGAGTTGACCTACTCTGATCTCCATTCACAGTGGAGATTAGGACGAGGATACTCTCCCCAAAGTTCAAGATGCCAAATTTTGATATTTACGACGGGAATGTTGACCCTATGGATCATCTTAACCACTTTCGTGAGCAATTGAGCCTCCAAGGCCTTGAAGAAATGACCATGTGTCAGTGCTTCCCATTGACCCTTAAAGGCGACGCGAGAGTATAATTCTACGAACTGTCGGTGGATTCCATTCACTCCTTCAATGCTAGCGGATTCCATTCACTCCTTCAATGAGCTGGCAGCAAGTTTCCTCTCACAGTTTGCCTCCAACCGAAGAATAGATAAGTAACTCTGGCACCTCATCCGAGTGAAACAAGGTACCAGGGAGAGCTTGAGGGGATTCCTGACCCGATTCATAGCGGAGGACAGGCAAATCCCAAAGTTGGCTGATGGGGTGAAGCTAAATGCGTTTCTATCTTCCTTGGAGAGAGGCCTTTCTTTAAGCATCTCATCCACAAGGGTCCCCAGATGTTCGTAGAGGTCGAGACCGTCATAAGAGCATATATCACAGCCGAGGAAGCCAACGATGTGATGTGGCCAGAGAAGGATAACAACTTCCACCCAACGGTGGTGGAAGGGAAAAGGAAAGGCGGGGACCATCTAGGTCCCCAGATAATAAAAAAGCAGCATAAATCCGAGTAGGTCGTTTGGAGGGAGCCAAGACTCAGACAAACCTCCGAAATAGCTGGGGATGTTGAGGCTGATCAACCTAGGAACCGAGTGGCCGCGAGGGTTATGAATATAATATCAACTCGTCCGACCCGTGAAGACGCTCAAAAAATTATCGCGGCCAAAGACCAAGGGTAGGACCTAGCGATGAAGTAATTAGTTTTAGTAGCGAGGACCTGGCTCCTATAATTTTTCCTCACTCTGACTGTTGTAACTGCACTCATTTTAGATGGAGCAAATGACTACAAAATGAAATGAGTTTTTATTGATAATGAAAATTCTATGAATTTAGTTTATCTTGATGCATATTTTAAATTTGGATTTAAGAGAAGTCAAATGAGAGCGACCAAGGGACCACTCTAAAGGCTAGACAATGAGCCAATACTTATTCAGGGTGTCATCCAGTTAGAGGTTACGCTGGAAACATACCCGAGGACTGCGTCTAAGGTCCTCACCTTTCGGTCATGGACCTTCCATCAGTCTACAATTGAATCCTCGGACACCCTTGCTTGACTGCCTTTGGTGTTGTTACTTCTATCCCACATTTGAAGATGAAGTTTCTGACTTCATTTAGGATTGGGGAGGTCTTCGGAGACTAGACTGTCGAACGGACATACTACTTGTCCCAAGTCACACAGACGCCCCTTCCATAGCCAATTGAAGACCTTGACCTACAAGATGAGGCAACGCTATAGCAGGCACAGTCCGGGGAACCTACTGTCTGAGTCTTGCTAGATCCCAAAGATCCGGAGAAGTACGTCGAGATAGGAAGCTCCCTACCCGAGACAGTCTGAGACTATCTCATCAGTTTCCTGCGGGAGAACTCGAACGTTTTTGCCTAAGTGCCCAATGAAATATCGGGGATCTCCGCATAAATAATGGTCCATAAGTTGGGCCTGGATCCATATCACGAGCCCATCAGGTAGAAGCGCAGGAACTATTTAGCAGAAAAACTAGTAGCCATACATGAAGAAGTGAAGAAGCTCTTAGACGTCGGATTCATCCGAAAAATATAGTACCTGGACTGGCTATCAAACGTAGTCATGGTAAAGAATAAGAATGGGAAGTGGAGGATGTGCGTAAATTTCATGGACTTCAATAAAGCATGCCCTAATGACTGCTTTCCTCTTCCCAGAATTGATGGACTTGTAGACTCGATGTCCAGTCATAATCTTTTAAGTTTCATGGATGGGTACTCGAGTTACAACCAAATAAAAATGAGCCCCAAAGATGATGAGTATACGTCATTCATGACAGACCAATAGACGTACTGTTACAAAGTCATACCCTTTGACCTCAAAAATACGGGTGCAACTTACTAGCGGCTCATAAATAAAATATTTGAGGACTAGATCGGCCGAAATGTGGAGGTCTACGTAGATGACATGCTCGTTAAAAGAAAAATAATTGACCGCCACATTCGGGACCTGGCTGAGGCCTTCAGTGTGCTCAGAACTCACCTAATAAAACTCAACCCAAACAAATGTACATTTGGAGTAGCATCTAAAAAATTCCTAGGCTATATTGTTTCACACCAAGGAATTGACACTAACCGAGAAAAGATCAAAGCCATCCTTGATATGAAGTCTCCTCAATCAATAAAGGAAGTCTAGAAACTCACTGGACGGATAGCAGCTCTCTCTTGCTTTTTGCCCAAATCGGCCAAGAGGCACTTGCCGTTTTTCAAGGCCTTGAGAGGGACGAAGACCAACGGCTTTCAGTGAAATAACGACAGTGAGGAGGCATTCCGAGGACTTAAAGAATATCTGTCAAACCCCTCCTCTCTTAACTTCTCCCCAGTTAGGCGAAGAGCTCTATTTGTAACTTAATGTGTCCAACACGGCCCTGAGCTCGGTATTGGTACGACAACAGCATGACAGGCAGCAGCCTGTGGACTATGTGAGCAAGACCCTGGCCGATGCAGAGACCAGGTACCCACACATGGAGAAGATTGCTTTGGCGTTGGTGTATTCCACCTGGAAGCTTAGACCGTATTTCTAGGCATATAAGGTAGTGGTCTTGACTGATCATCCATTGAGAGCAATCCTACAGAAGCCCGATGTGTCAGGATTATTGGTCAAGTAGGCCATTGAGTTAGGTGAGTTTGAGATCGCATTTTGTCTGAGGCCAGCCTTAAAAGGTCAGGCCCTCGCGGACTTCATTGTTGAGACAACGACCCCGGCCATTGGTAATCCAGACCATCGTGATGTAGCGAATCAAGTGAAGTAACAACATGGACACTATACGTGGATGGCTTCTCAATGAAGGATGGCTGTGGAGCTGACGTTGTATTACGAACGCCCGAGGAATTAGAGATAAAGTATTCAATGACCCTGGGGTTCTCGGCCACAAACAACGCCACGGAGTATGAAGCATTGCTAGTAGGACTCCGATTAGCTAAGGATAGCTCTGTCAAAAACTTAGTCGTCAACCAAGTCTGTGGAATTTTGAGGTTAGCAACCCACAACTCTCCAAATACCTCTCGAAGGTCCAAGGCATGACCACAAACTTTGAGAATGCTAAATTTGTTCATATCCCAAGGGAAGAGAACGAGAAGGCCGACATGTTGGCAAGAGCAGTAGCTTCCGGGTACCTAGAGTAGTATGCCCAAAGAATGCGAGAAGTTTTGAACAGGCCAAGCATCGATGACCCCAAGCCAGAAGTGATGCAAGTTTCGAGTAGCAGTACTTGGATGACTTCATACTTAAGGTATCTATTCGAGGGGATATTACCTGAGGATTTGAATGCAGCCAAAAGGGTGAAGAAGACAGCGAATTGGTACACTATTATGGGTGGGCAATTGTACCGACGAGGGTTCTTAACCCCTTACTTGAGGTTCCTCACTCCCGAGGAGGTAGAGTACGCTCTCTAAGAAGTACAAATTGGGATTTCTGGATCCTACATTGGGGGAAAGAACCTTACCTTTAAGCTCATGAGGTAATGGTACTATTAGCCAATCATGAAGTATGATGCCATAGACTTTGTACGCAAATGTGAGAATTGTCAAGTCCACGACAATATGACTCACCAACCCCACATTGAACTTTGAGTATTGCAATCACCATGGCCTTTTGCTCAATGGGGGTTTGACATCCTTGGATCTCTTCTAGTGGCTACCGAATAAAGAAAGTTCCTGATCGTTGGAATTAATTACTTTACCAAATGGGTCGAGACAGTACCACTAGTAAAGATCACAGAGTAGAATGTCACAGAATTTGTCTGGCAGAATTTCGTGAGCAAGTTTGGGATCCTGAGTGTACCGTGACAGATAATAGGACCCAATACATTGGGAAACAGTTCACTAAGTACTGTACCAATTTGAAGATCAGGCTAGTCCATACCTCGGTCGCGTATCCACAGAGCAACGAGCTAGTGGAGGTCAGAAACCGCACAATACTTCATGAATTCAAGACGAAGTTGAACACTCTAGGGGCTCATGGGTATACGAGTTATCGTCGGTCCTCTGGTCATACAGAACAACTCTAATGGATCCCACAAGAGAAACACCATTCAGCCTGTGCTATGGGGTACAGGCAATTACTCCAGTGGAAGTTAGACTTCCAAGTCTCCGGGTCGAGTGTTCCAGTCCGAGCAACAACAATCAAAGGCTTCGAGAGAATCTCGATATGCTTGAAGAGCCTGAGATCAAGCGAGGCTAAGGATAGCGGCATACCAACAAAGGGTTGCTTGATATTACAATAAGAAGGTGAAGGCACAACAGTTCAAGGTAAGGAACCTAGTATTGAGAAGCATAGAAGCCACGGGTAAAAATACCGACTGAAATAAACTCACCCCAAACTAGGAGGGGCCATTCTTAGTCTCTGCTATCCTTCGAAATGGGGCCTATAAGTTGTGCACCCAAGAAGGCAGACTAGTCCCTCGGACATGGAACACCACACACCTCAAACAATATTACCAATAAATGTACAGATGGCCAGGTAAGGCAAAATGCATCATTATATGTGCTTGAAACACGTTTCCTTGATGTAATAAAATTCTTTTTCTTGTCTTGCATTTCATTGAATGTTGCATGTCATCTCATTAACTTACAAGACCTAGGCTGCCCCTAAATCAAATGAAAGCAACCCTTTCACTTGCCCTAAAACTCGGTTATGTTTGAGCGGCCTAAGAGATCGTACTTAAAACTCAGTTATATCCAAGTGGCCCAAGTGCTCGTACTTAAAACTTGACAATATCTAAGTGGCTCATGAGGTTGTACTTAAAATTTGGCCACAAAGCCAAGCAACCCTAGAGGTTGAACTTAAAATTTAGGGAGCTTAAAGCAGTAAGCATGTAGCAACCCGAGAGGTAGCATTTTCAGCCTAAACCTGTCAGACGGTTCAGGCATTAAATCAATATAAGACTAAATTTCTTAAACAACATATCATAAAAGAACCAAACACTTAAATAATCCGGGTAAGACAAACAACCTATTTGCACTGTGAAAATATGAATTTATTCACATAAAGAATATGGGTACACCGGCGTACATAAATAAAAAAAGAAAAAAAGAGATGTGTAAATAACAAAACACATTAAGGGGTAGGGGGTCCCGGCCGCTTCAATGATCTTAGTTGATCAGAGGACTTTGGCCGGCTGGACGACCTCGACTGTGAAGACTCAGAAGACCTCCGGTATGGTGGGAGACCAACCAAGTCATTCTTGCATTCAGCGCTCGAGTTCTTCGGGTCAAAGAGAGCAGTGGAAATTTCCGGGACCAAAAGCTTCATGATATGGCCGCACATCTTAACGACCTCCCAATACTTGCGTTCCAGAATTGGGCCAATGTCCTCAGGCTTCAATGAGGTCCTGAGCTCTTGTTCCAGCAAGAGATTCTGACTGCGGAGTACGACATGCAGTCTCTCCTGATCCTTCAATTCGCAATCGAGTGAAAAGATGCGGCTCTCGGCTTCAGCAAGTTTGAACTCTAAGCTTTGAACGCGTTCCCCCAAGACCCTTGAAGCTTTCAGTTCTGCATAAGCTTGGGTGGCCCCAGTGATAATCGTGCCAAGGCCACCGGCCATCTTCTAAAATTGCAAAAATCAAGACAAGTCAGTGAAGTATAAGCAGAAGAGAACCAAGTCAAAGGCAGCATAAGAAAGTACCTTGGTCACAAAAGAGCTCCCTGGAGTACTCTATTCTCTAGCAATCTCAGGCTCCTCGGGCCTCCCGAATGTAGCCTCCTGTACCACAGAAACCTCAACTCTAGTCTCGGGCACAAAAGCAACAACATCCGAGACCGGGCTCAGCCGCTTCAGTATGATCCTTGGCCCCAATCTAGGCTTCTGTTGATCGTGAAGTCCCTGTGTCGTGCTCAACCAAAGGCTCCTCATGGGCCGCGGGTAGAGTCATCGTTGGACTGAAAAGTTGGATTGCAAGGCAAGGGGGTTCAGCAATCTCCACAGTAGGCCACTCCGCGTCTTGACTCTCCTCGGCCTCAGCAGTGTTAGCAGTTGTTGTTGTTGTCATCACCACTGCCTCCTCAGCCTCTCTCACAACATGCCCCATATCAATGTCCTTGGGTGGATTGTCAATCCAATCTGTGGCTTTACTAGTAAACTCGAATGAGATATCACGAACCTATTCATCAATGGAGGCTAGGTAACAGGGAGATCCATGGACTGGCCCACAGAACTAGAAGGCCGCCCGAGGGGCTCAACAACAACCGAAGGTTTGACACCTTCATCCTCTTGGACTGTCATCATAGGTGGGGGTCTCAGCCTCCTCACGAGAGGCATCGCAGCTGTGTCCTCATCATCGGATGAGGAGTAATAAACAATAGTGACCAGACGCTTCAAAGTTTTGGTCTAATGACTCTTTCTCGGCCGCTCGGACGACTCCTCGATCCTGAGAGACCTCTCCTTTTTCTTCTTCAGCTTATTCTTCTTCTTCCCCTTCGCAGAGGAGCGGCAGAGGGGACGCCAGAGTCATCGTCTTGGGTCCCCCACTTGCCCTTAGTCAAGTTCTCAGGCCTCAGCCACTTATTCTCCCTAGTCTCACTGAAGCTGTGAAGATTGGACTGCACAAGAGCAACGATGTCCTTGACCAACGTCCTCTCCGTAGGTGTGGCCTCCTGGCAGTATTGGGGTTCAACGTTTCTCCAATCATTAGGGATATCCCAAACCTCGTGAACAACCAAGAAAAAGAACTTGTCTTTCCACCTCTTGGTGGAATCAGGGTTGCCACAACTCATCGTCGCGAACTCAAAGCGTGGAGTGATGGCAATCCGATCTTGGTTCTATGTGAACCTTAAGATCACCTTCATAGCCAAAGTGTGACGGACCGGCCATATTCCACCATATATGGCCTCCGTAAAATTTTCTTACTTATATCGAATTCACAGATATATCATATGGGTGGACTTAAAAAAAATTTATTTATTTCACTTTACTTCGCGTGTACAGGATCGCATAAGGCCGAACTTCTATAGTTGGCCACCAAAGTTCATGATCAACGTTAACTTGACCGGCCATAAAACGAGGTCAGTCGGTCAGACATATGAAATGTTATTAAGAACTAAAATTACTGACAACTGTAAGATCATGTGGAAGCATACTAATATCCATTAATATTTACAGTGAAATTGATTTACAAAATTTTTCAAAATACTCAAAAGAGGATTACATCCATATCACTCAGGCACTGCTATTTAATTTTCGCTCGGCTAGCCTACCTGACTAGTCCATCAGACTTTATTCTTTCTCGTCCTATGTGAACTCATCGTCGTCTGAAAAATAGAAGAGGAGTGAGCTAAAAATCCTAGCAAGGTACTCAAATGCCTAAATACATGACTTCAAATAAATGTTATTCTTGATAACAGAATGCATATAAAGTATAATGTATGAGTCAAGGTCTTTTTCATAATTCATGAATCAAAATCATTTGCAGGAAATCTTAAAACTAAAGCCAAAATCATTTTCATGCAAATGCATTCCAAAGTATATGCAGATCTTGAAACCACATGCTGAAAACCCACTACATTTATGGCCTACAGCTCTCGGCCATCCATAATCGCTACATTTAATGCCTGCAGCTCTCGGCCGTCATGTCCCATGCCATATCTCATCTAACGTTACATTTAAGGTCTGTAATCTTGACCAACACACGCTACATTTAAGGTCCGTAGTCTTGACCAATAAATCACTACATTTAAGGCCTACATCTCTCTGCCGTCCAACACTTATTTCCATAAATCATACTCTTCCAAAAATCTATCTTTTATGTGCAAATAGCCAGACTTCTTTTTAAACATACTCATGACTAGACTTCTTTAAGCATGCAATTATTCGAAGTTCATGTAGTTAAATAACCCAATTTCATGCAAATATACAAATAATCGGACTTCTTCAAACATGCAGAGGGCCGAACTTATACAAATAACTACTTTTCATATAACTATGCAAGTAATCAGACTTTATGCAGATAGGCAAATGGCTAGACTTCATACAAAAGCAATTATCCAAAGTTCTTAAATGATGCATTCATAAACATATATAGAGAAAGCAAATTATCATGGTATGCTTCACGTAGAAACTTAATAAAGAGATCATGATAACAATATTCCTTATCAGATTTTAAACATAAATTCATCAAAAACATAGAGTATAAGTGTATTAAAACATTCTTAAAACCTGAACTTAAAAATGGTGAGTACACTTGCCTTGTTTTTTGAACTCTCCAATCTGGCCTAAGAATCCTTCTTCCTCTTTGTCTCCTACGTCCCCCTTCCTTCACAGATTTTTCTAACTCCTTTTCTTATTATCGAGTTCAGCATTTATAGAGGAGGGGTTAGGTAGGAGTATGTGGGGTAAGTTACCTACTTGTACTTATTTTCTTACTCCATATTCCATTCTAGAAGGTGAGCGGGTTAGGTGAGAGTAGTTTACTTACTTTGAATAAGTAGAAAGAGTCAACAAAGTAGGTAGATTTACTCCGGCTATTAACAAAGTCGATTTTTATCAATTTCAATCTAGTCCAGTAATTAGCAATTTTAGATAAGGCATTTTACTTTGGCAAAGTTACTTCAAAATTCACTTCGGTATTTTACTTTAAAATTCACTCCGGTTCTTAACGCTATTAATTTACTTTGCTCAATATTTCTAAAACTGGTCAATATCTCATCATCAACTTCGGCTTCATCAACACTCATCACTTCGGCTTCATCTCCTCATACTATGTACTCCGGCCGGTCATCAACTCATCACTTCGGCCTTACACTACTTTGGTTGACTTTTACTCTGACCTTACACTATTTTTCCATACCAAGGAAAATAGCACAATTTTCGATCAACCGTTTGACCAAGATTTTTTTGGCAACGGCATGCTTTCTCATGTAACTGGTGCAATAGGCTGCTTAATGCATGTTGACTGGATTTCTTTCACCAAACTCAAGTACGGCTGTTTCAGCATAAATCCTCGTTATTTTTCCGTTACTTCCATGCCAAGTGTGATATCCGGTCAACGTGTGTTGATCAAAATTGTCGTCTTATGTTGCCGCCCGTCCATTTTTCCCCTTTTTGCTAGCCGGTCAAATAACCACTCATTCAAACTGGCCATCGCCCTCTTATGGATACCAGTCCATTTCCTCCAAAAGCAGCCGTGCGCTCCTCAACATTCGCCCCACAATTTCCCCCTCAAGAGCCGGTCTCTTGCCATCTTATTCGGTCAACAAGTTGACTGGATATTAGGCAACCGGTCATTCAGCATCAAAACGCAGTCGGCAGATTTGGGTGGCTAGCCTTCATCATATATCTGCTCAACTCGTTGACCGGATATATGACAACTGGGCATTCAGCAAACCGGTCATTCTGCCCCTTTCAATCTATACCTGTCATCCTTCTGACATGCATTCCAGTCATTCCTCCTTACCCTCAAACCAGTCATTCCTCTCACATGTAATCCGGTCGACATTTTATCCCAAATTTTTGGTCAACAACCCCATAATTCTAGTCAATATTTCATCCTCAAATTTTTCGATCAACAACCCTATAATTCCAGTCAATATTTCATCCTAAAATTTTTGGTCAACAACCCCATAAATCCGGTCAACATTTCATCCTCAAATTTTTGATTAACTTCCAACATTTCTTCAGGTTTGGTGATTTTTATCATAACTTAATATTTCTTCCATTAAACCAAATTCTAATTATATAATATAATT
Source organism: Nepenthes alata (assembly GCA_028571085.2). Classification (NCBI taxonomy): domain Eukaryota; kingdom Viridiplantae; phylum Streptophyta; class Magnoliopsida; order Caryophyllales; family Nepenthaceae; genus Nepenthes; species Nepenthes alata. The sequence continues at coordinate 1,481 of JAOVVI020012443.1, read as the reverse complement.
ACTATATGTGAAAACCGAGATGTTATACAAAGACTAGAAAGTCTTATCATAGCAATGAGTGAAAACGAAGAGGGAAATGAGATACCTTACTGCATTTGGCTGCAGGTGGGCGATGGGGACTTTGAGGTCCCACAAGATATGGTACAAGTCTAGAGGCATGTCGATAAGGGGTCCACTCTTGAGATGAACTGTGTAGATGGTCATGAAGCCTTCTTGTGGGCAGCAGACCCTCTGTTGAGGCTCTAGGACTAGCATCGCCATCTCAGAAGGGATGCGGTACCTCAAATGAACAACGTCGAGGTTAGTGGCCGTGAGCGAAGAAGCAATGTCTGCAACGCCTGGAGCGATCAAAATATGAAAGGATGAAGAAGATAAACAACGCACAACAATGGGGTTGCAGAGAATGTTTCTGGCACATAGGAAATTTTTGAGGGCAAATGGAAGTAGGTAATGGCAAGGAAGGAAGGCGTCCGTTATCTAAAGGTTTCAAAATTCAAAAGGGCACACGCCATCATTGCCCTTGCCACATGTCGGTTCCCTATATGCTACCGGAGTTAGTGGGCCTTGGCTTCCCGAGGTGGCGTCAATTAAATTAATGCGCATTTAATGCGCTTTAATGGAAAAAATGGCGGCATAAGTCAGATCCTCGGACTCAATCGGAGCTCTCGGATAGGTCTTCATCAGAGCTTTTGAACCCACAAAATGCCCGAGGACATTCCTTGGTCTCAGACAAGCCGGCAATGACAACTGTCACTTAGAGATGCCGAGCAAAGTCTAGGACCCAATGATTCCTCGGACTTCCTGCAAATCCGTTGACCCCAGAATTCCTCGAACCTTTTGCCGAGGCAACAAGTCTCAGAGTTCTCTGACACTGTGGTCAGCGCGTAATCAGACTCATGTCCGTGGACATTCATAAGGAGAACGAGCACCAACTCCAGGTAATGGCACGAGCAGACTCCCAGTAGAGAAAACCTTCACGAAAGGCTTGTCCACGTCCAGTGGACATACCAACGGGCTAAAGTACTCAGGCCCATTGACATAGGGGGCTAGTGATGGGTATTGATACCCAAGGCCCATTTGGAGGATCCACTTTTGTGGAATCGAGCACTAATGCCATAGAGACCCAATTGGCTCAAGAGGCCCAAGAGTTCCAAGTGTTAGTGTCAACCTGTATGGTATAGTGGACTTAAAGCCCACTTAGGTCCGTGGACTCATTGATGGGCCTCGAACGTCAACCACGCCTATAAAAGCGGCGTGCCAGAGATTTGGTAACTGACTCTGTCAGACTGTATGAAGAATGATGGCCTACAATACACGCCCGATCACTGTAGATGTGATACCACGAAAGATCAGTCAGAGTGCACACAACATTTCTGGCACAGTGAACAGGGTTGGTGGAGTTGATGGCAGACTTCCCTGCACACGCTAATACCACGTGGATCTCTCTCAAAGAAAAACTCAACCACTATAAATATATTAAT
>JAOVVI020012442.1:0-12242 GCA_028571085.2 Nepenthes alata | reverse complement strand
AATAAAAATAATAAAAATAAATATTATATTATTTAATTTATATTTAAAATAATTATTAATTTTAAAAGTAATTATTTCAATCATTATTTATATTGCCGATAAAGTTTTTTTTTTTTGGGTAAGTAAGTTGCCGGTAAAGTTGTCCACCGATTTCTAATTATATAAATATTATAATATCTTATATTAAATTGGTGTTTGAACACTCGACACGTATCATATTGCAGTGCCAGATTTATAGGTCATATTTTGTGGCGGCATTTGTCTTCTAATTATTATTTTATTCAATTTAATTTTTAATTATTTTCTTAAAATAATTAAGTACGTGGTTTATTACTGTCATATTACCTATAAATAGATATTTATTATCAATTTAAAAAATATATAAAAAATATATGAGAATAAATAATTTACAAATATCAAATAATTATTATTAATTATTTACTATAAAAATAATTAATAAGGACAAATACAGATCGTTATTTAAAGTTTTAAAAGGAGCCTTAATAATTTAAAAATATTACAACTTTTTATTTTATTATTATTATTATTTTTTATGATCACCCATAGTTTTTTAAAATTAAAAAAAATAAAAAATATTAATACTAATATCAACCATAATCATAATCATGTGAAACGTAGAAATTGAAGTCTTTTTATATCTATATCCTTAATTATTTTTTGTTTATTTGATAATATGTATTTTTTTTACAAAATTAATATTTATATTTAGAAATCAACTAAATATAGGATAATAATTGTAAGAACCCTAATCCTATAAATTTACAATTTAATTAGTAATTATCATCCATTTAAGAGAGATATATTTTCCATAACAATCTCCACCTTCCTCTATTGCTTCACCAAGAAGTATTTTTGTCTTAATTTTTAAAATTTATTTTATAAAAAATTATTAAAAAATAAAAAAATAGGTGAAGATACTATTTTACAAAGCAGCATCCCCCGTTTTCTAGCTTCCTGTGTTTGCACTTGATCAACATCTCATCGATTTTAAGGTATTATGTAATAATTGATATTTTTTAATTTTAAGGTATTTATTATTCTATTTACTTTTATCTTTAAATAATAAGAATCCTAAAGATACTTTGATGAAAAATATTAATATATATAATTTCTGATTTTGAATTCTTAAGTTAAATATTTTTATTATATTTAATTATAAATAAGTATTAATATTAAAAAAATTCAGAGAAACAGAGACTTTGTAAAATTTCATGCAATTAAAATCAAAATTAATAATAAAATATTAATTTTTTTATTCTTAATTTATTTTTATATTTAATCTTTAAATTACTAATATTTTATATAAAAGAACGATTTTGGCCTAACATTACCATATGTAGCAATCGATCTCACCTTTTGCCTTTCTATATTCATCTTGTTGTTCCTCATCCGCCCCTCTGTCCGCTCTCAGCGGAAAGAAAGAGGGAGAGATGGTAAGGAGAGCTCCACAGAAAAGCAATGCAGGACTATTCTTCATGGCGACTCTGGTACTGTGGTTTGTGTCTGTTGTATTCGAGATTGCATTCAACCGAAGGACGGAGCTCATGGCAGTGCTTGGGGGCACTTTCTTTTTCCAAACGGCGAATTGGGTCATCCGATTGTGGCTCTCTCATGATCCACTTTTCGTCAATACCTCTGTCTCCCTCCTTCACTCCACCATTGCCTCTGTTTCTGGTTCCAATTCTACCCCTTCTTCAACTAACACTTTCTTTTTCCTTTTCCGTGTTACGAATAGGGGACTTGTTAATTTTGGTGTTGGTTTTAGTTGACATGCTTGTGTGTAATCGTAGAATCGCATTGCTTTTCTAGTTTTGCCCTAGCATCTCTGATTGGTAGAATCGCATTCTCCCTATGATAATAGAGTTCTAATTTGAAGTAAATTGCATTTGTAAGATTTAATTTGATATTTGTACTTAGTTCCCTTGTATATCAACCATGCATATTATTATGATGAAGAATAGAACTAAAAATATGTCCTAATCATTTGAGAGTTACAGAAATTGTCTGATTATCTCAAATTTCCCCCTTTTCTGTACTCCTGGCCGTTATCTTGTGTGTTTGAGACCTACCATATGTTATTGTGGTTAGTTTGTAAGCATAATGCATATCAGAGACCTCAAATTATTGCATGTTATGATGAAACATGAGCACATTGAATGAAACTACTAAGTATATGATCCTTAAGTTGCAGTTTTACATCTATAATGTTTCCGGGCATATTATTCTTGGGCAACAGGGGCTCAAAACTTCACCTTCAACTGCAAACCATCAAGTGCCTGTAAATTGAAATGAAGATGCTAAGTATGAAGGATGAGCCGTAGAAAATAACAGATGAACATAGCCAATTAAAAGCAGTACTTACAAAAGAAACTTGAGGAAGGATTTTCAAGATGGTTTAGAGATTTCGGACACCAGGAAACACCTGTTGGATGATGCATAGTACACAAACGTGCTTGGTGAGGTTAGCCATACCTAGACCTGTATATTAGACCTGGAAAAAGTTGGAGTTAAGTACTACAATATATCATAATTTGTTTCCACTTTTGGAATGTTACTATAAGAAAAGGGAAAACCATGAAAATTGATTCATATAGCTGACCCTTCATATTAAAACTTATGGATTGCTTGTTGCTATAATTGTTTGTAAATCAATCAAAAGAAGAATTTTACCACCTATGGTGGTGAAGAATGGAAGAAAGAATTGTGTTGATATAATTGATTAAGAAGTTGCTAAGTTGTGGAGAATATCAATGCCATCTATTTTCCCTAGATTTTCAGTTCAAGTTGAAGAATTCTATTATACTCTTAGATCTAAGTTTCACTTTTGTGTCCACTGTTTCGCTTTTGATACTTCTGTCCCCTGTTCTCATCTTTGTTGCCTGTTCTCTTGTATTTTGTCACCACAAAAGCCTACTTGATTATACAGGATAATTTACCCTTGTTTTCCTAAAGAAGAGACATGGATGAAGTTGTGACAGGGAGGTCATGGGTGAGCTTTGGCATGAGAATTAGGCTGTTCCAATGTGACATGGAAGTCAGGGTACTACCATAGAAACTGCTTCTCTATAAAGCTAGATAAGGCTGCATCTAATAATTCCTAGACCCCTATCATGAGAGGCTCCTTTAACTGGGCTTCCCTCTATGGATGAAATTGTTCCCAATCTCAATTAAATGAAATTTCCTCCAAATAAAAGAGAAAGTTGCACCATATTTCCCAATATAAGGAAAAATTTCACCTAATATATATTTCTCCATCTCTATCGTCTCTCATCTAATGCTGGCAAGTCACTCTCTGCCTTCCCCAGACCAGCGGCCACTCTGCCTTTTGCCAATTACAGTCTTTGTTTCACCCATCCACCTGCCAATCTCTTCCGGCCTATTCCCCACCATCATTTTTGCACCCACCTCTGTTCTCGCTTCCTCTATTCTCCACCATGTCTTTATCTTCTGCCACCATGCCCATCTACTCCCCCTATGTTCCCACTTTTCAAATTAAAATTCAACAAAAAGTGTATTGATTTGTTGATTGAGTTTGCTTTTAATTTGGGATCCTTGGGATATGAGGAGTAAGTGCTATGGGTGGTGGAAAAGGAAGACACAGTGGGAGGGAGGGAGAGGCAATAATGGGAGTGAAAATCGTGGCTAGGGAATGTGTTGTAAGTGAATGGTGTGTGGGTGGGATGACAAAGATAGTAATTGACAAAAGGTGCAATGGGTGCTTGTCAAGGGAAAGAAATTTTGAGGAATCAATGGAAATAGTACTATAGTTGTGAAGTATATATTGGGAGCAATTTTCTCTGATATTTTGAATATTTTCTGGGGGCAATTTTGTCTTCTTTTCGATGGAATTAGAAGATTTATTCAACTAATAACATAGAATTATTCAACTTGATATGAGAGAGGACATTCATTCATATCGAGGGGCCTTCTCTTTATTCTTCTCGAGAACATTTTGGATAGAAGTAAAGAGATAGACTTGACTCTAAGAGAGGATGATTGGCCTATCAACAGGAAAGGTGTGCTGGATAAGTTAATCAAAATAATCAATTTTCTTTTAGAGGCCTGACTTTTGGTAAGTGAAGTGAGTGTCAAGTAAAATAGCTTCTTATCTAGACTTGTAGCAAAAAAATAATGAAATTCTACTAAGAGTTAGCAAATTACAATTCGGTGCTTGAACACACTCTAGCTTTATAGTCATACTATAGTCAATCGACTCTATGAATCCACTTCCTTTACTCTTCTCGGTTTAATGCCACATTAGTTGTGAATAGAAATATTATCATATAATTTTTATTTCCTCAGTCTAAGTTTTTCTATGCCTCTCTATCGCCCTTTCTTTTTTCCTTACAACTTAAACTAAATCACCATTTCCCAATGACGTTTCATTTCGCTTATGTAATTGTATTTGAATTACCTTAACTGTCGTTCACCAATTTTACTTCTAAAAATGTGATTTCTAAATGGCTACGAATAATTATTCTTTATTGTATATTTTAGAATGGCATCAATTATCCATCTTAACATTCTTATCTTCACAATGCTTTTCTTAGATGAAATCTGCAAGAATTACACTTTTTCCCGTATGGCCACAGCTCAATATCTAAGAACCTCTCCCAAAGAAGTTGTGCCATCTGTTTGGCATGACTTTTATTAATGATTTGAACATTGGTTTCACGTGAAAGGCATCAATGTTCAATCTTATAATTGAAATTTATATATGTAGTATAACCAATTCACCATCATTATTGATTTGAAACTCATTTTCTGTTTTTGAAGTCATAGCAACATTGGCTGGATTTTCCCTTCAACAAAACTATCAATATTTCAGGCATAAAAAACTAAAAAACAAAGCTCTTAATGGGGAGCACGTATACTATTGTGAAACCCCTATGCTTATTCTATGCAATCTTCATCAATCACTGTAAGCCCTAACCAACATCCATCACTTCAGCCCATTACAGTTTGATTTCAACTTATTTCAGATCTAAAACAGGAGTTCTGGAGTTCAATTTGTTTTTTCATTATCCTTCACCAATTTCGATATCAGAGCCAGGTTTTTCTTGAGATCTTCACATTATGGGCAATCCTACAGCCATGGACATTATGAGGCATGAGTTCCCGAAGCAGAAACTTGAAGAATATTGGAGGAAAACAACAATGTTATGATGAAATGCACATAAGAAGCACAGACATGGACACGGACACAACTTAGGCATAAATAGAGACACTTTTTCTAAGAAAGGACATGACATACAGTCTCTTATTGATATTAATATAATCGGGAAACAATATTATTTTTATCCTAAATAAGCTCACAAAACTCTATATCCATCCAGATGATATATTCTTAGACTCAAATTTCTCTCTCCCTCTCTCTATTTTCCTTGGTTAGGAAACAAAATTATCCAGCAAAAACACTTTTATTATCTCTCTTGCTCTCTAATTTCTTGTTGAAAGAATTTTCGGTCACGATGATCTCTCTTTGTTTTGCATGTGCGTTATGCTAGAAAATGTTTAGTTCTCTCCAACAGGAAACATTGAAAAGAGCCAAAGAGCAATCTCACCATGGCCAAACATGTCCCCAACATACCCCAAACACTTCCTTGCATAAATGTGGATTCACTAATGATACTGGATGAAGTTGGCTGGATTTAGGAATCAATTAAAGCCTGAAGTACAACAAAAGTTTGTTTATTATAAACGAACTTGTTGTGACTGATATTTTCTGTGACCGATGCAGATTTGGCTGAGTAATAGGTGCTAAAGCAGCCAGATTAGGCTCTAATCAGGTGGAAAACGTTCAAAAATCCCTCAAAATTTGTTGAGAACTAACAAATTACAATTGCACCTATGAAATCTGCAAGAAGCACAACTTCACCTTCTCAGCAAAGGTTGCTGAAAATGAAGCATAGTATTTTCGATTTTGTTTCCTTGCTTGCCTAATTACCCACGTCATAGAATCTCTTGCACTGATTGTGAATGCTTCATTTGTCTACATTCTACCCCAAATTACCATCGTTTGAGATTTATTCTCCTGTCCGTGGTATATATGCTTACTGGACTTTCTATCTATTGTCAAAGTTGTGAACTTTTTCTTCCTTTGCAGTGGTCTTCATTTTGCTCAAACAATTAGGGGCAGCAAAGGGTTCAATGCAAATCTTTGAACATGACAATTTAGTCAGCGGCAGTTGGCCATGGGCTTATTCAGCCTTGTGCTTGTCATGTGGTTACTTTGCATATGATCAATGCGATATGCTGTTATACCGACTATATAGTGGTTTAATACCAGCTATTTTAGTTCATCATCTGATACTTCTTATGTGCTTTACACTGGCGTTATATCGAAATGTGACTATCAACTACCTCATTCTGACCTTAATCTGTGAGGTATGCGCCCTTAATTTTATTCAAGGTTTTTCTGTTGCTACCCTCATGGAAATTCTTTCCTCCTTGCCAAATGGGGAACACTTTTTAGGAAAAACATTGTTTCAGCAGTGATCTTTTAGAACAATGTATAAGTGGTGTGCACTTGTATTAACTTTCACACGCTGTCATACAAATATGGCAGCCTCAGAGTTTGCAATGAATGTCATTCTCATTTCTCGAAGAAACCACTTCTTTCCAATGCTTCGGACTGATCGTTCAATCCGGAGATGCTCCAACTACATCATGAAGCCCTTAGACTCATTTCCTGCACTTATTTTCCTTTCCCTCTTTTAATATTGAGAGCTTTATGTTGGGATCAGCTCACCCAAATTTTGTCATACAAAGTCAAGAATAAATTTATATAAGGATTAATTATCAAAATTTTTGTTTAAATTTGTTATGAGACGAGATAATAACACTCATTTATAAGTAAAAATTATACAATAAAACAAATATATGAATTTTACATGGAAATTCCTTTTGAGAATGAACCCATCAAATCTACCTTCAGACTTATCACAAAATATAGACAAACCAAGAAATGAATAAAAATAATATAAATAGAACAAAATCACCCTCAAAATATTTTATACAATTGCTAGAATAACATACCCTAAAATAATAAAGATTACCATACTACTAGAAGCCCAACAATTGACAAAATTTTCTCATTCTCTTCTCCCCTTCTTTGTCAATTCTTCCCTCAAAATGGTTTTTGAAATGACTCATATCAGCGGTCCAAAAAAACATAGCAAAACACTTAAACTTGTGAATGTCAAGGGAAAAACTGCCTAGAAAACGCTCTAGGGCACATCAAATGTTGTCATTCTGTCCATCCACATGCCTGTGTCCATCAAGCGTGTTTCAGCCGTGAACATTCTATCTAAGCTGGCACATATGTCCATCAAGCACGTATGAAACGCGGTTCAATTGCAATATATATATATAGAGAGAGAGAGAGAGGACTTACAACTCATAAGGAAATGATCCATCTGAATATTTTATGGTATCTGAAATTCTGGATCTCAATTTGAAAACATCAGGCTTTTGGGTTTATAGTTGGAAAGCCTTATTATATATTCTGTATATATATATATATATAGGACTTATAACTCATAAGGAAATGATCCATCTGAATATTTTATGGTATCTTAAACTCTGGATCTCAATTTGAAAACATCAGGCTTTCGGGTTTATAGTTGGAAAGCCTCATTATATATTCTGTACATGAAATTGCTTCTTACAAATATTATACCTGTTGGACAGCTTCATTCAGTCTTTTTGCACGTGAGGAAGCTGCGTCGGATGGCCGGAATCCGTACTGCTGAAAGCAAAGCTGTCAAGGCTGAGTGGATTCTCAGCTGGATTAGCTTCTTTTTCGCGAGGATAATCCCTCACGTACTCATCACGATCAAACTAATAAGAGATGCTTCCAAGTTTGATAAGGGAGTTGAGCATCCTCTTGCTTTATTTGGCATGTTTGGGATGAATTTGCTTAATATTGGTCTCGGCATTGATCTTTTCCATGCTTACAAGAGGGAAAAGACGACTCCTCGGGATCGTCATACTGATTGACAGCTTGCAGGATGAAAGACGCTAACATCTCGGGCATCGGCAAACCATATACTCTCATCGTTGTCGGCCTGGTCTCCCTCAACCTTTCGTAGCTTATAAATGAGTTTTTTAGCATAATCAGCACGATGATTGACATAGAAGAAAAGCTAATCGTTCGGCGTAGGAATTTGGTATCGGCAGACAGTTGTTTTGATCAAAATACTTGCTTCACACTGTCAAGTAGCAGCCATTGTTGATTTTGGCTTGTGGGCATTTAATATAGAATAATATTATTTATACATTTGAATGCATATTTAATTGTACTAAAATTATTATTTTTTATTGTGGAGAGAGAAAATAGAGAAAAAAAAATTTAAATTATGATAGGATTCGGAAGTATTTTTGACAATTTTTTATATAATTGGGTGTGTGAATAGTATTTTTTTTTTAAAATTTATGATGTATATAATTAGGTATGATGAACTATTATGATATTAGCCTTTTATATTATAATGTCAATCATTTGAAAAATGAGGGATGGTTGTGAGGATTAACTATTAATTGAACGATGCAAAGGGGGAAAAAAATGGAAATCTTAATTATTAGAAAATTAAGTAATAAATAAAAAGTTCCATAATGGTGGGGGCAATGATATTTATTACAAACTAATAGAAAATTAATTCATTTTTAGATTCAAATTGTCGAAAGAATTAGGAAGTTATCTTATTATGGTGTCCCATTGAAAAATAGGTTTGATTTTTGTTACATAAATTTGGATCTTATACATTATAACAAATGAAAAATAGGCAAGAAGAATATGAAACTTATTTTTTAATATGTCATTTGACACTTAAATCAGTAATCTTTCTACTTAAAAGAAAAAAAAATAACAAAAAATAAATACGTTGATGTAAATGAATGGGGATTAAGTGTTTGTTAGAAGACTATATTCTATTGGATGCGCTTGGATGGGTGAGGGGTTTTGGAAGAGTTGCACTCGTAAAGGAGAGTTGCTTTAGATTTAGTGCACTCATATAGAATAGTGGCTTTGGAAGTGTATTACCGTGTTTACTTGTATAAATTTGTTTGTTTTTCGTCTCTTTCTTCTATGGGGGAAATGCTATATTTATAGTAGGAGGTACCCTTTGGCTAGTGAATCCTTAATTCAATGTATAGGCATTATACCTCTACAATTATAATAGGAGTTACTTGTATAACTATCGCCTATATTCGATGATTAGACTGTAAATTTTTGACCATTGGATTGGTATAGATAACTGTCTGAAAATAGTTCATTGATTATTTATTATTACCCATTTATTGTTGGACAGTTCAGGTTGTGCCTCTTAAATCAGTTGTCGCACGTTTTGCTTTATAAGCTCATTGGGTTTTCTGTTGGATTGTCATCACTTGGACCTTTTTTCCTTCTGAGCATTGGATTTTGAGTTAGCTCACATGTTACCGTAACCATCAAAAATCATAAGTTTTTTTAAATAACTGTTTATTTATAAAATCATCCAATAAAATAATGTATAAATTAATATCAAATATGACAACTAAGTGTTGATAATAAATTTCCTCTTAACCAAAAATAAAATTAAAAAAAAAATAATCGAAAAAGGACTGGATATTTTCTACCAAAAGCAAGGGCAAAAAAGGAAGCCTGATCCAGAAAGGATGAGAATCCAGCAAGTCTGTCAAAAGTCGTTTGACTTGGGGCTTCCAAAGCTGTGTTCTTTTCTTCTGGAATCCCCATCACACCCACCAAAAAAAAAAAACTATATAATATATCAAAAAAACTATATTATTTTGATGATATTATTAAAAATAAAAATAATTTAAAAATATTTTCTAAATTTCCTATCAAACACAAATATGCAAATGTGTAAAGACACTTTATTTCTTTTGTATGATATTATGATATCCTATAATAAGGTTATTAAATTATGTTAGTATTATTTATTCTATTTCTATATTTATGTTTTATTTTGGATGTTAGTGGTTAATAATTTGAAAGAAATTATAATATTAAGTAAAAAATGACATATATTTGCAAAGATACAATTTTTTTTACATATTCATATCATATACAATTATTATAAAAAACCCCATTTTCAAGTATATATAAATTGAGGTGGAGCGACCCGAATCCATCTTCACCCACTACTTTCGATTGATGTCTACCGATTATTTCTATCCCTTTAAATAAAAAAAAATTACACAACATAATTATATTTTTTGATACGTACCTAAAAAATTAATTCGATCCAGACCCTTTAATAAAATGTATTTGAGTGTAATTCGAACGTGGACAAATTAGTTATTTTTCATGTACTTTGATTTCTTATAAGATATGAAAGATTAATTATTTAGTTGGTGTGTCCATTTTTCGGTGGGAATCCGCGAGTGATATATATGGAAAAATCATCCCATTCAATTGCCGCACCATTTTCATTTCTTATTGCATAGAATATTGAAATGGATACAATTTGATGGGTACAATAACATATAGGTTGATTTTAACAAGGAAGAACGATCCATTGAAAAAGGCCCATTGGGTCATAGAGTTGTTTGTAAACAAGAAAACTACTGCAGTTTTTCAGACACGTGAAAATAACTGTTCTTGGTAACCGGTCGTAACGGATCAAACCGGCCGTAACGAATTAAACCGGCCGTAACTGATCAGAACCGATTTTTAAACTGTATGATCTGATCAGGTGTTCCGATTGGGAGAGACGGCTATAAAGATCCCCTGTTGGGAACGAAAAAGGGGGACCCCGTTTTTGAAATAACAACATTTTTATACTATTTCTTTACTTGATTCTCTTTGTATACGAGGAAAAATGAAAAAAATGATTCGAGTGAAAAGAAGAAAATTCAACTTTTTTTTCAATTTCGTATCAATCTAATTGTGATGTATAAATTGGGAATGCTAATAATTAATATATCATTTATTCACAGAATCAGTATTAATTAAACTTTTTTAAATCCTAAATATAAGTCGCATCACAATTATATTTTCTCCCATATGTTTTGACCCACATATACCACATATGTTTTGAGTGGAAAAAAACCATTGTCTCTAGAAATGTCTATCGGATTTTTCGAATGTCACATTTTCAATGGAGCAATATTGGGGAATAAAAGGCCCTAAGTAAATCGGGTAAATAGATATTATATGGCTTAGATTTAGAGATACAGACCTTTATAACCATCAAAATACTTGTGTTATAATGAAGTTGTACCGATCAAAGTAGTTCATAGATAGGATGCTATATTTTAAAATGGTTAATGTCTTAAATAGATATATCATCTCATAACTTAAAATATTAAATTTTTTATTAGATTATAATCGATTATATAAATTTGTTTTTTTTTTTTTTATCTTACATAGCTTAGTGCATTTGCTGCCAAATAAAAACACAAAAAATATAGGTTGGAAAAGGAAAAATAAATGGATACTAGTACATATAGAAATCCGAAATGCAAATTTTATTATAAGAAGAGCTAATATGATTTTTTCCATATTAATATTAGTATCTATTACACAAATTACATGGACAAATTAATGAAAATAGGGGTATAGTGGTAGAGGCAAACCCTATATTCTTTTCACCACCTCCTAGTCCTTTTCTCCACCACTTTGTTTATCTTACCAGTACACAAGACAATCCTATTCGTTTCATTAAATCTCTATTTTTAGATAAAATACTGTAAAAAAAAAGGATAAAAGAAGATCAAGAATCTCATATAAAAGTTTTATGAACGACATTTGATGAGTCGAAAAAAATGACCAATCCATTTCTTCCATTTTAGAGAGCGGTGGCGCTTCTCGTGTTGTACTATACTCGTAGTCGTGTAGCTAGCCTCTTTCGTGGTTAAGTTCTCACCACCCATTGACCCCGTTGAATCTTTGGCTTTTTCCCATGATGCAATACCATTCTCCTCAAACTTGATTGATATAAATGAATCTAGATATCAATAGTAACAATATTAGGCTATGAAATAGAAGAAAACAATCAATACACATCAATTTGTACATAATACAACTTGCCACACAATGAAAGTAACAACTTCACCTTTTCAAGAAACACTACCAACTTATGTTAGTATTCTCATTCTTTAATTTCTTAATATTTGAGATCCATAAAATAATACAAGCCTACTAATTGTCTTATAATGCAAATTTCTTCTTAATTGTGCAATATGTGGCTCTATTTTTCCAAATACTTCCATCCTAG
>JAOVVI020012438.1:0-10479 GCA_028571085.2 Nepenthes alata | reverse complement strand
GTCCGAGAGCTTCTCTCTGTTGCTGTCCGAGATCTCTGTCCGCTCGGTCACCGTGACTTCTGCGTGTTTTGCGCCAACATAGAGCACCTCATTCTCCTTAAAATTTTTTCTTGAAATCTAATTGTCCAATCCTCTCTCTCTCTCTCCCTCTCTTGACTCATATTTAAGAGCCCTTTGCTTACTTAAGTTTTGAAGGATAACCTAGGAAGTTAGTATCAAATCCAATGAGGTTATTGTTTCAATTTGAGGTGTGTAAGGTCCAGGTTAAAAAATCCAAGAGCCCACTGAAATTTTTCAGGTGCAAAATCCAAATCTGTGGTATGCATTTAAAAAAAAAACTTAATTAATTGAAATAGTTAGTTCTGCTTGGAGACATTAAAAAACGCTTGCTTTGTTTTCTAAGACACCATATCCTAAATAGTTGGAAAACAGAACAAATCTTTGGGTATTTCAAATTGTATTGATCTTTAAGTTCCCCGAACTTTGTGTGAGAGCATTTTAAGCCAGCAGGAGCGCTTCTACAGTGCCAAATGTTTGACTAGTGGCACACTAGAACTGTTCCAGAATAATAGGACAATAGCCATGTTGTGCTCAGCTAGAGGACTTAATTAATCCAATTTCAGTTTTCTTGAACAAGCTTTTCAGAGAAGAAATATTTGGTACATCACATTTTACTGCCGTTCAGCTACTTACGAGGAAAAAAAGCTGTTTCTACAGAAAATTGTATTTAGCCCTAGGTTTTCTGGAAGCTATTTCAGAAGCCAAGCCAAACAATTAGTGAATTTGTAATGATCCAGAATTAGCATTGAACTTACCATAGCCTTGGAGTACAAAACAACAGCAAGTGACGCGTAAAAACTCTTCTATCTCCCTGCTCAAGGGTGCAGCTCCAGAAACTATAAGTCGAACACGGCCACCTAATCTTGCTTTGACCTGGATAATAGAAGTTGATGTATAGCATTCCAAAAGCTTGTCAAATGCGTAATACTCACAAATGATACATATGTGGACGATGGTATGCCATAATTATGAACCAGAATGTCCTGAATTCAGTCAGTATGATTTGAATTCATGAAGTATTGTTGACCCCGGAGATTCGATTTATGAAAATTGAAAGACTAACAGAAGGGAGTCAGATAGGCAAAACCTTTCCGAAAGCGAGAAGATCTGCCAATGGGGACGCATTCTTCTGTTTATACCCCAAATTCATCCAGAAAAGTTTGCTGTTTACAGTATGAAAGTTTTATTAGCATCATAAAGGTTCTCGTTCAATCTCTCTTTCTTTTTTACTCAAAAGGTATTAGAGATGGGAAATATCAGAACCATGAGCAGGAAAACAACTCACTATTTGTAAAGGAAGCCAAAAATCTTCCTTCTTCTTGGATTGAGTTCTTGTATAGCGGTTTGTATGCCTGATTAGCAGATAACATAGGCACAATTACACCTAATCCACATGATCCAATTCATAAGGGGTTAAAAGAGTGGGTGGGTTTAGTGATGAATCCATGCCTTCATACACCCTCTCAAGAACTCGAGGAACCCCAGCAAAAAATGTTGGCTTTAACTCCATGAGATCATCTCTCAGTTCGTTCAAATTCTTCATTGCCAAAGGAAGAGGGAAATAACGATTAAAATAAAAAAAGAAAATGAAACCATCAATTATCAGAACCGGAAAGAGAATCATATGCTCCAGAAATTTGAAGAGGCAGATTACCCCATGGTAGTAGCCAACAGAAGCGCCTTTATGGAAAAAGTACTCCTCAATCACACGGTCTAGTATGTGAGCAAGGGGCAAGAAAGATATATACACATCATCCACTGTCATCTATCAAAAGTATCAAACGTACATGTTAGACTAACATGAACATGTACTGGATTTCAGGACCAACGAAGTCGGATGTTATTTTTACCTTTTCTTCAAACTGTTCCATAAAGATATCCAATCCTCTTACACACACAGCAACGTTTTCATGTGTCAATACGACACCCTTCGGATCACCGCTGGTGCCACTGGTGTACATTATCGTACAACTGTTGAATGGCTGAGGTGGGAATAGCTCTGTTGGATTTTCTTTCCCCTGTTTGCAACATAAGCAGCACGAATTCGTAATCGTGTAGGCAACCGAAAACAATCTCACCAAGCAAATGAACAATACACGGAGAAATATAGCCTGAGAACCACCACCCACCCACCCACACACGAAAGAAGAAGAAGAAATGGAATATTTTTAAAATACTTTAAAAAATGGAATATTATGCAATTCGGAGTACAAAATCATGGAGGTAATCATGATATATTACTAACCAAATTAAGGAATTCAGCCCACGAGTACGTTTTAGTTCCAGCTTTATTTGCCTTCTCTTGCTCTTCCAGTGTCAATGATGTGAAGCAAATAATTGCTGCATCAACGGCATCCTGAGTCATCACCCCACCTTACAAGTTTCCAAAATAATGAATGAACATAGAGGATTCAATATTACATTTTAGCCGCTGAGCAGAGGGACAGTCAGGGTTCAACAACTGCAAGGGCAGATGCTGGCAAGCGTTAGAACAATATAACGAGCTCAACAAAAGAGTTGGCTAAGGTTTTCCAATTCTTACCCCCGTGGCTTTCTTGTCATGAACAAAAACAAAGTCAATCTCTGCATGGTCTATTATGAAGTTCGCAGCACCAGCACCTGCATCCGAAAGAGGCAATGACGAGTACAGATGTATTGCCTGAGAAAGGAAGCTGATATAGCTTTCTCCACTTTCTCGAAGCCAAAGCTAGGTCAAACAAGCATCTATGGGACTCAGCGGCTTTGGCTTCTCATGATTCTGAAGTAAAGCGCTTCATGATGATATTTATATTTATTTGCTGAAGGTGCTCCACAGATTAGCGTGTCTCGTAAGTTGCAACCGCAGATTAATGCAGGTGTCTTTTGTTTTGTTTTTGTTTTTGTTTTAACATAAGAATCATTCGTGTAGAGCGCTCATCATTTAGGAGGAAAGAGAAAAAGAAGCTGAACACTTGTACGAAAATTGGGTCCGGCCCGGCAAATTAAAATAAATGATTTTACCAAGGGTATCATAGAGAGGAACACAAATCAAGCTATGTCCATTGCACGCCTGTATGAATTTGAAGTCATCAATTGAAAGCTGTGAGTCTAATTATCCAAACTCCATCATCTTAAGAGTTTTAGATGAAAACTAACACGAACCTCCATTGCAACAATCCACTGAGGGCAATTCGGGCCATAGATTCCGACCCGGGCTCCCTATAAAAGTACATTATTGAAGTTGTGACGATAAACTTGCTGATCAAATTTCAAGGCATGTGCAAGATCGGAAAGAGCTATATGCTTACAGGCTGAGCACCGCAGGCACGTAAAGCAGAGCCAATGTTTAGAACTTCCTCATATGCTTGCTTGTACGTTTTCCAGGCATAAGGCCCAAACTACAAAGAACCAAGACACAACAACCATCAAGCGATTCATTTGCCATACCTCTGTAACTTAATCATGGGATTAAATAAATCAACGACGGCATGAAAGGAAGCGGAAAATGAGTTTCTATTCGAAAGAGAGGAAGTTCTGGCCTAAATAAACACAGGATTATTCGGTTGAAGTCATGATTGAGATCGTTCTCGTAATTTCGTCTTGCATAAACCAAACAAATGAAAAGGAAGTCACCCGTTTGCTTCTCCACATCCCGTCTAATACAAATCATAGCATCCACATTACCTTCCCGTTAGTATTATTTTTCTCTCTCCATCCAAGCATCCTATTTCCAGGATGCTTCTCAACAGAGAGCCTGCACACACAAATCCTTTGTCATACCTTCTTCGTAATATAATATAATATTATATACACATATATGCCATCTAAAAAACCCCAAAATACTGGTCATACATAAAAGGGTTATCAAGAGATAAATTCTGGGTGTCTTCTAATTAAGTCCTCAATGATATAGCAATCACCTGAACGAGTCCCAAGCTGTATTCAATTCAGGGGCAAGCGGCGGGAAGCCGTTCTTAGCGAGTATATTCCTGTACACTGGACCAACTGCTGGCCTGCCATCTTGTCCTTCTCTCCCACCCTCAACCTCTACTGAAAATCTCTGCATCATGCTCATCTATGAAATCTGCCACCCCCCACCAAAAAAAAAAAAAAAGAAGATAAAAAAAATAAAATAAGGAAAAATTTGGGATGCCTACAAAGAAGAACGAATTAGAAATCTGAAGTTGCCAATAGTGCCGTCCATCAAAAGCTGGATATTAGAAAGATCAGCACTTTTTTACGGATGGTTTATTATTCAATAAAAGCCAACGGAATTTCAAATTCTGCACCTATTCTCAGTAACAAAAGGTTTTTAGTCGTTTAATTTTTGCCTTGACTTGGGCATCATTAAATACTGTTCAATCACAAAATAAAATAAAATAAAAAAAGTTCAAAGAGGGAGTTCCGAGTAACAAGAACCCAAAAAACAAAATTGAGTTCAGAATGTTTTCTGCTTCGTAGAGGTTGATCAGCCTCCTCCATATTAACAGAGTTTTATTTGGACTTTAAGAACGCAAAGAAAAACAAAAAAAAGGGAAAGAAATAGGAACTGCTATAATAGTAACTGATCATTTTCAGAAAGAAACAAATTTGGAAAAGATGAATCAGGCACACGGACAAAAGCACGTGAAACAGACAATAAAAAGGCATGAAAAAAGGTGGTGCCAGTACAGATTAGAAGAATGGAAGAAACCTCAAAATCTTGAAAAAACAGAAATCGAATGAGCACCGGAAAATTATCAGTTTATTGGCTCATGGGAAATGGTATCACTGCACCAAGTTAGAGAAGACAGCGGAAGTTAAGCGATGAAATAAATACAATCCACAAGCTGTCGAAAGGTCAATAATTAGTCGGCTGAAGCTGATGGATGCGGTTGCGGCTACTCCCCTTAGATTTAATCCAATTCTTTTTCTTTTTCTTTTTTTTTTTATTTTTCGAAAATTTATTTTTAATATTTTATAAAATAATTATATAGTATTTTCACCGTCTATTTTAATTTTAAATAATTTTAAAAATATTAAAAAGAGATATATTTTTTTTATAAATTTAAAAGGAAATAATATTTCATGCGGTACATCCCCGAGCACTTTATTATTCCAACATTTCAGAATTAGGTTGCACCGCTGCTGTCTTTTTAATTATATTTTATGTATAAATTTTCTTTACTGGCGTTTGGCAAGCCGTCGTATTACTTACGGATTGAAAGACAGTTCCACCCAGGCTTAGCTAACCATACATTAATCTGGCAGGATACCAATTAATGACGCGCGCTCGGTGCTTTCATTTCCCCCGCCCCCTCTCGGCAGCATTAGACGTACTTGTGCTGACTTGTGTGCATGAAACTCGTTTGTGGTTACGATCATTCGAGTTAGGTTAGCTCAGTACAAAGCAACTTCAAAATGAGTTAAAGCTTTTAACATTTGTGTGAGATTTAGGGGTTTTTTTTTATTATAGACTTAAAATATGTTCTCTTTAAGCAGGAGCACTGATATTTTTTTTATAAAAAATTAAAATAAAAATTTAATATAAAAGAGTGAGCTATAAATTATAAATGAATGAAATAAACATCATCTGTTATTAAAAAAAGGGTGAAAATATTAATAATCTAGTCGGTTAGGGATTGATATATTTTATTTAAAAAAAGAGAGAGAGAAAAGATTAAAAAAGGGCAAGAGGTGCTTGATTTTAGGGAAACCAACGATGAACAGACCACAGAATTGGTGATGGATCAAATAGCCTTCTTCTCCTAGTAAACCTAGCCGCCTGCATGGCGCCGTAGTACTTTACTAACCAATCAATGCTTAGGCTCAAGACTCTGCTCGTTATCAATGCCTTCTTTTTAAGCTACGCCAATAATTAAACCTTTTCTAAAAATCCTCGAAATAACTATTTGAATTGTTTTTTTTTTTTCAAAAATAATAAGTCCAATCTGTAGGCCCAGGAAGAGGAAGAATACGTCCAAGCACCAATGAAACACCAAACAGGGGACCACCTCTAAGGAAATGCCTTCAATTATTATTATAAATAGTGATAGTCTCTTTCTAAAAAAAGTGGAGGGATCTGATTCAACAGAAAATAGAAAAAAATAATTGATTTCTTAAGAAAAGAAACAAATTCTCTAGAACTTAGTCCCCTAACATTCTCTTTCTCGTTCTCTAATTGTCTCATACTCTCCTTTTTTACCCTTCATAACTTTTATTGTCAGGTTTAGAAAATTTAGTTGAGTATCAAAAGATACCTCAAATAGTAAATTTTATCTCATTCAATTTTTTTGTTATTATTGTGGTATATAGAATCTGAGTTGAAGAATTTGAAAGTTCTAATTAAATTTCTTTAGATCAAATCCAAATTTAAGGTACACATCATTATACCGTTTGTGGGATCGAGTTGATTGCTTCCTACAAAGATTCATATATCATTTGCTATAGTAAATACTTCTGCACATGGCCAATCTAGTCAACATTCTAAGGGCGTTTCTTCTTATTATGATTTTACCAATAATGATAGCTAACTGAGTACTCATTTACTAGCGGTACAAAAAAAGAGGTCAAAGAGCAAGAATGCTGCCTCTAAGAAAATATATCGTTGGACTAAATTGCCAATGGTTCACAAGGCACACTATTGCCCTAACTCCTATTGCTTTGAATGCCGCCTTAATTATAGGGGTAGGAAAAGGCAAAATCCTCGATGCGTGAGGGATTTTGAGCAACGTCCTCACCAGGAGGAGGGAAGACTTTCCTTGCTAATAGATATTATGCATATCTATGAACCATTCAGAGTTGATGACTTTTCTTAATGTAAAAATAATGTCTTAAATAATTGAAGTGGAGGAAAGAATAAATAGAACAAAAAGCAGGTCTTTAGGAATGATCCTACTAATCAAACAACACAATTGAGCTATAACCCTTTTACTATGGAAGTGAGGAGGCATTTACTTCCTCCAAAATTCAAAATGCCACTTTTGAAACTCTACAATAAAAATGTTAATCCAATGGATCATCTAAATTAATTTTGCATGCTTCTTAATTTTTTAGAATTTGGGGGATGTCCCCTTATATCTCTATTTTTCTTTAACATTTAAAAGAGACGCTTGAATTTAATTATATAGGCTAGGACAAAACCCCATTGTGATGTTTTAGGAATTGGCTAACCAAATTCTATCTCACTTTGCTTTTAGTAGGAGGGGAAAAATATAACACTAGTATCTAGTCATGGTCAACTTGGCTCCAAATGAGAGCTTCAAGCACTTCTTTGGCCACTTCAATACTAAAGCTTGAAGTATCTCTAAGTGCACTGATGATGTGAAGCTTAATACTTTTATGGTAATGATTTGATCTAGCAACTTTTTCAAATTGTTGGTGCAATAAGGTTTCAAGATATTTGTGGAGACAAAAGCAATCATCGAGGCTACATTGTGGTGGAAGAGTCCAATGATGTACTAAAAGGTCAGAGTACCAAGAATAAGGATCACATTAGCAACAATTCAGATGTAGAAAGAAGAGAAACAATAGCAATCAGCCTACCTACAATTTCCCAATACAAGGGTTGGTTAGACATTGAACATTCAAATTGCCATATCTCACAGCCTTCATGGACACCTGAGTAAACATTTTGATGTAAATATAGAATAGAAAAATACCAAAAGGTTAAAGGCTGTCAAAAATTCAGAAGGAAGATATTACTCTAAGTGCTGCCTCTAAAATCAACCTCTAATACTTAATATCAAATGCTATCAGACCTTATAGAAGGAAATTATGACTTTAATTTAAAAGCAGCACCTCAAAAAGTTCCTACAAAATCTTAGACTTGTCCAAAAAAAGGATGACGATGGTGGAGAACCACTTGAACAACCACAAAATTAGGTGGTGGATGGAGTCATCAATATGGTGTCCACTAGACTAGCAGAGAGCAAAACTCAAGAACACCTAGATGAAACTTCTTTTAGCAAAAGATAGTAGATAGGGATAGGGAAAAAGATCATTAGTTTTACTAATAATAATATAAATCATGTAATTTTTCTCTTTCTGAAGCTTTATTTGTATTAACATTCATTTCAAATGGAGCTAATAACTTCCAACTAAAATAATGTTTTATTGATTATGAAAGTTCTAGAATCATTCTCTATTTTGATACATCTATAAAGTTAGGATGAAAATATCATCGGATGGATCCGTTTGATAGATTGTTGTATAGGTTAGATAATAGACTTTTGGTGACTGGACTTGGGGCCCACCACCTAGGTCGGATTGCTTACACAGAAACCTTAATAATAAATAATTATCATAAATCATAATAAATACTACATCTATAAAAAAGTCCATAAGAAAAAAATTATCCATCAAAGTGCAACTCTTTAGATCACGAGATAAAATATAATATTTGGTGTATTTAAAACCAAAGGAACACAAGCACAATAAACACTAAGTTTCTCTACTACCAAACTTAAAATAAATCCTTGAAAACTCTCAAAATAAAATATATAGCACCCAAATCATCTACCTATAAGTTTTTCAAAGGAAACTCAATCACCGACTAGCTCTACAAACTTACACTACTTTGGAATTAATAAAAAGTAAGAGTGAGGTAAAAATCTAATAAACAATATATAATCAACAATATGATAAATGATACAAATCTTGAAAAGTGATGTAAACATGAAAAGGAAACAATCATAACCTATTCAGGACTCTAAGCCCTGTTGTCACCATGACTCCAAGTCTATAAGTATCGCCATCAAGAAATTCCATAGAACCAAACTATCAAGAAGACAATGGTGACTCCATGGAGTCCAAATAATGATGAAAGATATAGATTTTATTAAATCTTTTTCAATAGAGGTCACCAATATGCAAGATGTCACAACAATCTTTCTAGTTCTTATTATTTTATTATGAATCAATGACTATATGCATTCGACTCCTCCAGTTGGGTAACTATTATGAGGTAACTGATGTTAACAATTTATCATACAACTAAGACTAGTCTCTCAGGTATTATGTACGTAAGTAATTCTCAACACCTAACCTTGGTATAGGAAATTATTCCATCTCGCTCCTTATGCCCCACCTTGGGTATAGAAGTCTTATTATGCCTTATATGTGAGTAATCCTTACTGCCCGCCTCGGTTATAGGAAATATTTCATTTCACTACTCATGTATTGCACTTGGTATAGGAGTCTCATTGGGCTTGATACACTCGATCCCTCTATCGCCCACCCAGGTATAGGAATCACTACACTTGATTCCTCTAACACCCATGTGGGGTATAGGAGTCATCGATGATATCAATCCACATTCTTCATTGTGACATCTCTCAATAACTTGTCATATGCTATTGACAAAACTATAAGGATCCTACTAAGAAGTAGATCTCAATCCATTGGAATATAGTATAAATATTTAATGATTATAGACTATATTGTAGTTTTGTATATTTCATATTCTTTAATAACGTAATATTTTTATTCAATTTCCTTTACCCACCAATGAATTCCAAAGACAACTCATGCAGCCACGGACAATACCAAGAAAGTTAATGTTGCAAAGGAACATGAGAAAACTCTTTAAGTATTCGAAGTGCTTGGCACGTGGTTCTTACTAAGCTTAATTACTACTCTAAATACTAGGCATGCTACTAGAATAGTTACCCTAGATTTTACATTTAAGATTAGGACTGTATCGACTGTAACAACCCAAATTCAAGTCCCGGAACCCGACCTGAATCGTCCAAGTAAAAATTTTAAATTATCCGAAATTATTAATTACACATCATATATTATGACATCAAATAACTTGAATGCACTTAAAATCATCACATCACTAATATTTAAAACACCATAAATGATCATCATAATTGCATCATTAAAGAAACATTCATAATAGTAATAATAAATTACTTGAAATAGAAATAGTATCATGTCCATAATGTCAAATTCACATAAATAAAATCCGATAAATGTCTAGAAGTTAATAAACTAATAAAAATCTCAAATCTCTATCATAGAAGTCTCAATATATGAGATCACTTCTGTATGATGTTTATGTGGTAACACAAGAACTCTTTTATCCTAATACCAACCTGTCTACTCTAAAGCCAATGAAATGTAAGAGTGGGAAGTTCTTGATCATGTGTCCACTCTGGCTACAGTTATAGCAGACTCCCAACTTCTTATATCACGGCTTCCCTTCATGCGATTTTTCGCAATGATCACATGTATTGCTTGATGCTCGGGAAGTCTGTACCCCTTGGTCCTGCTCCCCACTGGACCTTTACGATTTTGCCTTCTTAGAAGGGTTTCCACTAGCATTGGCCCTTGAAGCCTGACTAAAAGTCCTCTGCTTAAGAAATGCCCCTCTCTCCAGCTCATTTTTATAGATGACAGCCCTTTCTAGCACCTCTCCGTACGTGACCAACTTCAAAGTTGAAAGGTGCCATCTAA
>JAOVVI020012437.1:0-12243 GCA_028571085.2 Nepenthes alata | reverse complement strand
CGGAATTGACGAAAACGGTCAACACTTCTGAAACTCCGGAATTGACCAAAACGGTCGAGGAACCGGAATTAAATCAAGGCAATAAATAATTTCAACAAGGCTAACTCCATGGAATCCAAAAGCGCCCAGAGCCATAGGGGCATCCTATCAGGAATATGCTGGAGATCAGAAATCTGACCACTAGCATAGGGGGCTAGTGATGGATACACCAATAATGGGCTTGTCCAAAGAGAAGTCAACGGAAGCCCAAAAAGAACGGTCAACGTTCTTCCGGCCCACTAAAGAAGACGGTCAACGGAAGCCTCAAGCCTAGGCGCCTCTAATAACATAGATTAATAGTTAGCAATAGGGTAAGTGATGAAAACATGAACTTCTATCTATTATTTTTACGCTTTACTTATTATGTGTTGTTATTTATATGTTATTTTGTAAGGTTTTTCTTATCACACCATTAGGGTTTCCTCTTTATTAAAATTTTCTTATATTCTTATTACAGTTTTCTTATATTTCCTATTTGAAAGCCTATCTCGGAGCAGTGGCAAGAGCAAAACATACTGAGTGTTGTCATGATTCTCTCAGTAGACTAACTTAGATATGCATCCAACGGTTAGGATTAAAAGTTGAAAGATTAATAGTGAAGATTATGATTAAATTTCCACCATCCGTTTTCCAACCTCCTAACCCTGGCCGTTGGATGAATATAGAAACAAGACTCCCTGAAGGACCATAACGACTCTCAAAGAATATAATGCAGCGGTAAAGGGAGGATCCATGAAGAGGATGAAGAAGCTGTCTTTTACCTGAAATATGGGTGCATCGGAGTCTTTGTTTACGGCGACAATGACCCTTGAATCTCTCATGCCGGCTAAGTGTTGGATGGCTCCAGAAACCCCGAAAGCCATATACAACTCTGGGGCTACAATTTTCCCCGTTTGTCCGATCTGAAAGACAGGGATGGCAAAACAACAGGGAAAGACACAGAAAAATTATTTTTTTGTGTCAGCAATCAGAACTTGCTACATATTTGATATAATGATCCAATCCATGAATTGAAGGACAATACAATTTTGAACACTCTGGCATCGTATAGTGGCTTCAGTTTAGGAAGAAAGCATTTTCACATTACGGATTTCAGATTGCTATAGATCACGGATAAAAGCATCGGTGTTGATATTGAAATCTGTATCGGCCGTGATCATATCAATATTGAACATATTAAATAATACATTTAGGTATCAAATGTCGAAAGAAATTTTTTTCTTGAAAATTATTAGTTGACAGGCAAAATTCGACTGATATATCACAGTATATCGCTAATATAACAACATAGAGTAATTTTGTCAAAGTAACAGAAAATATCGATATAGGGGAAGACCGATACAGATATACATTAGCCGAAATTTTCATCCATGCTATAGCTATAAATCACAGTGTGTGTACTCATATTCCAAAACGAAACATTTAACCTACAGGACATCCCCAGCAGCTGTTGATTTGTGGTAGCCAATCTCACATATGAAAGAAAAAAAGAAGAAAAAAAGAGGAATGAATGAAATTCAAAACCTAAATCCAGAAATTCTAACTTTTTCTATTTTTCATGTCTTCTATTTTACGAATGAATTATTATGAATGAAATTCACGAAAATATTGATTGATATGTATTGAATAATTTTTTTACTTCGCTTTACTCTTAGAAGCTTAAATCCACAAATTTAATGTAACCAAATCCTCTGAAGTGTAAATCTACATATTTTATGGAGGTTAAAGCATACATAAATCAAATATTTTAGATATTTGTCATGACCTATTTGAGGGGCGTAAAAGAAAATTTATTAGAGTATTGAATTGACCTCTAATAGCTGACTTATTAGAAGGCTTTAATAGGTTTTCTTACTAAAGACAAATAGGCATACAGACGACAAAAATAGAAAGGTAGGATAAAAACTCGAGTAAGAGCCTTTCCCTGTACTAGGCCTTCCTTGTGCTTGATGGATTAGGTGTGTGTAGAAAATAAAAGATTATCATATTCTCCTTTAAGCCTCTACCTCCATTTAGAATCCCATCCTTATTCCTTTAGTCCTTCAATGACTTAGTAGGTCAAAACAAGAATTTAGAAACTTCGATGAAGTTTACTAAAACTCATCAAATGGGTAACTGGATTATTAAAGATCAATTTTAGTATATAACTTGCTTTTAATATGACTATTTAAAAATATTTGCATTCACGATATCCGATATGAACACGTAGCGCCTGATACGTCTGTACCGATATGGCCACGATCATGTTTGCGGGGTAGAACAGAGGACACATCCAAAAACCATTCATATTCATGCAATGGAAGGATTGTAAATTACAATTGCCTCACCTGTAATTCATTGGGAACAAAACCAGCGTCAACTGCAGCACGAGTAGCACCAACTAAAAGAAAAAATGTGAAGAGGGAAAAAAATAAGATTAGAGAGCTAAGGGGCATTAAAAAACATCCTGACTAGAAGAAGTGTTAGATGAGTGCTCCAATGGAAAGAGCACCGTCAATATAAAATTATGCTCAGTAACCCAAGATGTAAGGCCTAGTAGTTCCCCAAAAAACCCAAAAACACTAAAAAACCATGCTGAACCGAATCAAACCAAACCCAAAAAAAATCGGATCAGCTTCAGATCAACCATTCCAGGTTTCAGCTGATAGTTTTTAATTTGGTGGTTACTTGACTTAACCAGTCTACATACATATACATATATATACCAATATATACACATATATACACAGACATATGTATATGTGTATGTACATGTATATGTACAGGGAAGATGGATTTGATCGAGAGCCGATGCCTATGCCTCTTCTTTATTGATAGCATCCCATCATTTGCAGTCTCCGGCAAAGGAGACGAGGGTGAGACACCAAACAGTTTCAATTCTATTGCCTCTATCCATCATTAGTAATCTCAATCTGCTGTATATAACCAAAAATATATATCTTTTAATAGGGGAGTTGCAATAAACCGATAACCCACTAATCCAAAATGGTTCAAATATATATGTCCTATAAATGATTTGATAATTTTAGTAATTTTTTCGAAAAACCATTAACCGGAACAGAACCAGTCAAAACAGTTCAGGCAGGCCAAAAAATTGCTCTGAACACTGCTAGGGCCAACAGGGTACCTGCTGCGCCAAGTTTCTCAGCAAGCTTCTCAATCATTCTGAAATTCTCAGCACTTTTCAGCCCACGGCCCCCAGTGACTACAATCCGTGCATTCCCCAGATCTGGGCGTTCTGTGTCTTGAGTGCTATGGCTTACATATCTAGATCTACCTGCAATGTCTGGAAATGCATCGCGAAACTATAGGTTAGACACAGGACATATTGCAAGAAGCCTAGTTGAAATGTAAACATAACATCTTTATCGGCAAAACAAATCTAAAAAAAGGCAGTCTGATGCACAATTCTGTCACTATGTGCGGGATCTAAGAAAGAGTTGGATCACTTTGGGTCTATCATAAGTAGTCTTATCTTATATTATATGCAAAATGCTATTTGTATGACTCAAACACATGATCACCTGATTATACGATACAAATTCTACCATTTTGGCAAGGTTCCCCTTCCGACACATCATGAAAACTAGAAATGATATGGAGTCCTAACTTGATTTGATGAACAGTCAAGGAAACTTCCTCAATTAGCCAAAAAATACTTTGCTTATTATATTCCGACTTCCCAAGAAAATACAACAGATAGCAAAAAAATAAAACAGACCTTCATTAAAGGTTGAGAGATCAACCTGTGAAATGGGAGCAGCCGCGGATCTTGCTTCAGTTGACACCAGGAAAGAAGTGGATCGGATGGTCAACATGCATGGCAGATCACCAGTATATCTTACAGTACAAAGAGCATTACCAGCATAGATTGGCCTGCCAGGTAAGCTTCCAATTACAACAAGAAAACAACAACAATAACAATAAAAACTTAAATCCCATTATAGGGTCGGCCATGTGAATCCACTTTTGTCATTCCACTAGATCTAGTAATATACTCTTCGAAAGTATAAGTAATTCTAAATCATTTTTTATCCGGTCAATCAAAGATTCTGCCTGTTTTGCCTCTTAATTTCTTTCTTTTAACCACAACTCACCTTTCCTTACTAATGCTTCATTTGGCTTAGATTTTTAAGTGTTTGAACTATTTTAGATATCCTTCCCTTATTTTATCTTATATGAGTGCAATTCTAAGTTAATGATATTGCAAATTTACCGGTTAACTAATGATTCACTCTGATTTAAAAGGAACAAGAATCCCTGCAGTGTAGAAGTCAACTGATGAAATCAAGGCAAAATAATATACATTCACATGCTCAATTTACTTGATGCATAACAGAGGTCACTAACTGAACAAATATCAAGTAGAACGTGCTAGAAGCAGAAAAGAAATTCTACTCAATCAACATTTGCAAGCAAATGAGGGAAAAGGAATGAGAGCATGCAAAAGAACAAACCTCACAAATTGATGAGAGCCAGATATTTCAACTACATCAGTGATTGGAGAGACATCTAAAAGTGAAGCAGCACGTGGTAATATGTTCTTTCCAAATGAACTCGAAGCAGCAATAATATGTGAGTACTTGTCTTTTTGCTGAACCAACTCGACTAGCTTAGCCCAAGGTTCTGCTAAAGGATATTTAAATTTATCTGAATCAGCCACAAGCACCTACAAATGAGGTTAGGAAAACTTCCCATGAAGATTTCCAAAATGAGTTTGGTGTACCATGGGAAATAAATCTAAAACATATTAGAGCCCCTTAGAGTACTCACATATTGAATTCAAAACTTTGCTGAAATTGTGGGAGCCAGTGTTCAATAGAGCACGAATACAAGATTATTAAACAAATTAATTTAAAGAACAGTACATGACGTGCATATTACAGGAAGAACAGTTGGAACAGTTTAACTCATAGAACATGAAGAATTCACCAAAATAAAAAAGAATGAAAAATGTAAGATGGAAGCACATTGTGCAACCGAATGAACAGAAATAGGAAATTCAGCTACATGTATATCCATCTGTTCTACTCATCACTCTTTTGCCGGAAAGAGGATCTTTAGGAGTCCACCTACATTTCTATTCACTTTTTAGAGATGAATATTACAAAACCAGCACAACAAGAACTGGTAGCCAGAAAACCATGGTGAGTATTTGAAAGAGAGAAGCACCAAGAGAAACCTAGACCAAAGCAAGACTTGAATTACCAGATTTAATGTTTGACTCGTTACAAAGTCCAAATTGTGCATATAATCCTTATACAACTAAATAAGAGCAACTGAAAGTTATCTGAGTGAAAAAGAGTCATGATGGGAAGGTTTTGTGTCTTCACGACAAGTATTAAAACATTTCTTCAATGGAGGAGTGGTATGATGTTGTCATCTAAAGTCACAGATGCTTCTTAGGTATAAATGCCCAGAAGTCTGGCTGGCAGGCTGTGGGAAGATTCCAAGGCTAGAAATAATGTTTCTTATGGAAGCATATGAAGTTCATTTACCGGTTCCCATTTCTCGAACTACATGTAAGCCTGAAAATGGTGCTAATGTCTATTTCCAGAGGGACTTAGAATTTTACCAGAAAAGAAGTGGAAAGTACATTTTTATGCAATATCCTTAAATATATTCAACTTTTATTTTTCATTCAGTGCCAGGCATAGGGGTGTCTATGACTGTGCTACCTTCTCTTGTAACCTTTATTCCAAAATTCACAGCCTTTTTCCTCTTGTTGATTTCACTTGAAGAGGGAATTTTTCCTCCTTTTTGACTGGCAAAGCAACCATGTACAACCCAAGAAAAGTTGCTACTTGTCTTTCTTTTAAAATAACAGACATTCTAACATTTGAACTTGTTAGATAAAAAACCGAATCCTAATGTGGGTTTTCTCTTCAATTCTTATATTCTAACAAGATATCAGAGCAATGAGAGCCACTGCTACCAACCCATCTCTCAGTTAATTGGTGCGTCTCATCAAAGAGAACCAAAGCCCCATATGACTCTTTACTGTTAGATTCTATGAATTTGGGAGAGTTTGCCTCTTTTCTTGGATGTTTGACAGTCGTCATTGCCTAATAAGGCTTCGCCGACAATAGATTTGCACAAAACTGCTTGTGTGGCACCTTGCCACTGGTGGATTTCCCTGCCGTTTGCTTCATGGGCTCACAGTTTCTGGTGTGCAGTACTTCTCTCACTGATTTTGTGGCTGATTTTATTTTTCAAATCTTTATGTTCTATGGGAGCTCAAGGCCCACAATGTCAAGAAATCCTCCATTTTGGTATTCATTATGCTTCTCTCTTTTCAATTGAAGGAGGAAAGAACCTTCGTGCATCCTATCTTCACAGTTCAGAGAGATTTGAACATAACCTTGACTAATAAAACAAGGATTATTTTGGGAAGGAGAGACAAAGTGGGCTTTTCTCCATACTGGTATTTGCTCTTCAGGTTTCTCAGAGCTTTCTTCGTATTGATTGCTTCGTGAGTACTAGTCTGCCCTTCATGGTTTGAATTTTCTCATTTATTGATCCTTTATTTGGTCAATACAGTGCCCTTCAGTTAGTGAATTCAATTTATTTATTTATTTTGCGTCATTTGTGATTTTGCTTTGTGACTTTGTCGGTGAATATTTATTCCTTCAAAATATTAATCTATTATTCAATGGAGACTAAAAATGAATCTATATAGGGTGTTTTTGGTGGAATAGGCAATAATAAGAGATCGATTTGTTTTCATTATAATAAAGTTGGTCATACACAAAATAAATGCTGACTGGGAGGTCTATTACAACTCATAATCATATTAATATTACTCTTGTTCAATCCACCGCTCGTATCTCGGCATTCTCTTGCGCTTGAGTCATCGAATTTGGTGCCTTTGATCACATGATTAGGTTAACAGATATCTTGTCTGATTATCAATTATGTTTCATTAGGCATGACATTACTTTAGCTAATGGCTACTTTGTAAAAATTGAGAGTATTGGTTTTGCTATCCTAACACAGACTTTGTGTTACTTATCGGCCCTTTACTTATCAAATTTTTTGTATAATCTGCCATCAATTAGTAAGTTAACTTGACAACAATTATTTTCTCTTATTCTTTTACACTCATTGAGAGTTTTAAAACTTAACTACGATGATGGTTATTGGTAGAGATCATCGCAACTCAGGAAGCCTTTACTTATTCTAGTCTTTTCGAGTGCCACCTCTACGCCCCTTAATCTACACTGCAGGTTGGGCCATCTATTTCTTTCTAATTTGAAAACATTATGTCCAACTCTGACATTTGTTAACGAATTATTTTTGTAATTCATATCAGTTTGTAAAAACCATCGTAGGACATATTCACCTTGTGTAAACCTACAGGCCACTGCCCCTTTGAAGTTAGTACACTTAGATATTTAGGGACCATGTCTAACTTTGCCTGAGAAGGGGCTTCATTACTTTGTTGCTTTTGTTAAAACTATTTGCGAGTTGCCTGAATGTATTTAATGAAGAACCGCTCTGAGTTATATTTCTTTTTTTTTTTTTCATTTCATGTTGAAATTGAGACCCATTTCTCTATTTCAATATATACTGCGCAGAAAGGCAATGGTCATGAATAGTTTTTTACTTTTTTTTCATCAATACTTTCCCAACCAATATGAAATTTTTCATGAGTCATCTTACACTGATACGTCGCAACAAAGCGAAAATGCAAAAAGAAAAAATAGGCACTTAATAGAGGTTGCTCGAGTTCTCTTATTCTAAATAGGCATTCCAAAGACCTTTTTGGAGTAATATAATATTGACAACTTGTTATCTTATCAATTACATTCAGATGCCATCATCTTTTCTTTAGGAGGTGATTTTTTGTCATGTGTTATTTCCTAACAAGCCATTACATGTTCTTCCAATGAAAATTTTTGGTTGTGTATGTTATGTCTATGATATTCGATTTCAGTTGACAAAACTTGATCATCATTATTTGTGATCTATTTTTCTTGACATCTTCGAACTCAAAAGGGGTACCGGTATTTTTCTCCAAAGTTGGGATATTTTTTGGTATCTTCTAATGTCATATTTCATGAGTCTACACGTTTTTATTCTAATGTGCCTTCAATGAGTCAATCATTCAATCTCTCTCCTAATGACGATATTCTTGTATATAAGATTATTCATAAGGTTGGATGACTTGTACCTGTATCACATCTACTTTCTTATCATCTAGTCACTTAAGACATATGTTCATGGCCCTCGTCAGGCGTTTAGTTCCTCTTCGAGAGCGGATATGGAGATAACCATTATTGAGCCAGTTATCACCATTGTTCCTAATCAAGGAACCGATTCAGATATTTTGATTGCATTACAAAATGGTCATGATAGCTGTGTTCAATATCTATTGACGATTTTGTTATATTATGCTAGTGTTTCATCTTCATCTTCTCATTGAGCTTTTGTAATTGTCTTGGACTCAATTAGTATGCCTTGATCTTTATCTGCAGTTATCTCCTATCATTGTTGGCAAACGGTTATGAAGAAAGTGATGGCTGCACTTGAACATAATTAAACATGGGATCTAGTCTCTTTTCCTCTAAGCAAGAAACCCATTTGTTGTAAATGAATTTACACGGTGAAAGTTAACCCAGATATTGCTTTTGGTCAATTGAAAGCCTATTTAGTGGCCAAAGAGTATGCTCAAAATTATGGGGTGGACAACACATTCCCCTGTCCCTAAATTAATTTTGTTAGGTAGTTCATCTCATTAGTTGCAACTCCTCACTAGCCTTTATATCAGTTTGACATCAATAATACCTTTTTACATGATGACCTTCAAGAATAGGCTTATTTGGAGTAACCCCTAGAATTTGTTGTTTAGGAGGACTTAAGACATATTTGCTAACTAAAAAAGTTTTTATATGGTTTAAAATAGTCCCCACAAGTATGGCTGCCAAATTTAGTGAAACAGTGTATAAGTTTGAGCTTTCTCTTTGTGACACCAATTACTTTGTCTTCTATCATCACTCTAATGTTACGTGCATTATTCTTGCTATGCCTTTGGAAGATATTGTGATTACTGATAGTGATAGTATTAATATTGCGAATCTAAAATTGTTCCTTTAAAGTCGACTTTTGACCAAAGATCTTAAAAATTTGCATTATTTTTTGGACATTGAGGTTACTAGATGCCATCGTGGCATCTTTCTTTTAAAAAGAAAATATACCGTGGATTTACTTCGAGAAATTGGTATGATAAACTCAAAACCTTATGATACTCCCATGGATTTAGAAAATAAGTTATCACTAAATGATGCGGAGAATTAGAAAAGCATTGACAACTAGTTAATAAACTCAATTATTTTCTTGTAACTCATTCATATATTATCTTCTTAGCTAGTTTTGTGATTTAGTTTTTATCTTTTCCTTGTGTTCCTTGTTAGGATGCTATTATGCATATTATGAGGCATCTCAAGGGTACACTAGGCAAGACTTGCTTTACAGTAATCATGGTCATAATCACATTGAAGGCATTCTAATATTAATCGGACTAGATTGCTGTATAATTTAAAGTCTATTACTGGCTACTGTGATTTTAGCCAGGCACAAGTGCAGAATCAGAATATCGTGCGTTTACACATTTTACTTATGAATTTGACAATTACTTGAATCTCTTGATTATAAGTATTTTAGGCCTTTTCAACTGTATTATGATAATCAACAATAATCCATATTACATTAAATCCAATATTTTACAAACACAGAAAGCATATTAAGCTAAATTATCACTTTATTAATGAGAAATTTTAACAAAGTATAATTTACATTCATCTTGCAAACGTTTTCACCAAATCTTTGACTATAGTTCAAATTACATAGATTTGTAATAAAATTAGTATGATCAATATCTATACTCAAACATAAAGGGAAGTCTTAGATAAGAGACACTGTTAAAATATACTTTAGAATATACTATAATATATTCTTTGTAAGGTAACTACGTATTTTTTTTATACTTGTAAATAATCATATATATACATGTGATCAAGCCTAACCCTAGTGTGAGTTTTCTTTTCTCTTTAGTTCTTATATTCTCACAGAACTATACCCCAATGGTAAAATGCCACTATTTGGAAAGCAAAGTAATGTTCTAAATCAACACTTTTACATGGTTAATGGCTCTTAATACAAGCTATATTAATGATTTCTTGGGGGGTAAGAAAAAGTTCCTATTACTTTCCAAAAGAGGTCTAATTAGCAACACAAAAGTATTCGGTATTGTCGATGTACACTAATGATTGTTAGTATGTGAGAAGGTCTAATAGCACTCTCTAACGAGTGATAGGTGTGACAGAAATAGTAAGACAAAGTACTCCCATAGTTTCACATTGTTGAATTGTTTGGAATATCTGGAATTTGTTGATCAATAAACAGACTAATGTTAGATTTGTGAGTTTATGATAATGCAATGCAAGAGTTATCTCTTACAGCATCTTTTTAAAACTGACAAGCAAGGGCTATCAGGTTCTTTGGTTGCAGCTATGTAGTGCATTTCTTGGTTGAGAAGAACTCCAGTAGGAGTGCAAGATATGTTAAGATATATGTCTCCTCATTTCCATCAGGAAAGAGTGGTGCTTTCGGCTTTTTCTGTATCTTCATACTAAGGAGCTTTCACTTAAATGCTTTCTAACAGATATACAGCTAGAGTGTCAAAGTCTTGCTCAGTTATCTTTCCGTTGCTTTATTTTATTTCATTGTCTTCTCAATGGAGAACATCTTGTGCTCAATGAGAAATATTTTCCTGCTTTACCTTAATAAAAAAGTACCCTGATAGTGATAGCATTACCAAATATGCAATAAAGGGATTGAACATCATATAGCCATCAAGATCAAGAGCTCTTAAACACTGAAGAAGGGTTTCAAAAAAATGGGTACCTGAGAAACTGAAGGATGACATGATGCAGCATGTGCAGCAGCTTCTTGGAGAGAAGGACCAGAGCCAGCCAATAACATAGCAATGGAGTTATCCTCACTTAATGACCTTGCAGCCACTACTGCACTGACAGAAGCTGACTTGACAGAACCACCATCATGCTCAGTCAACACCAATGTGCTAGCCTGTAACATAAATCTGCCCAGCTTAGAAAATGAGAACTATCTTATGCATTCAAGAAGAAAAAAATATGATAGTCAAAAAAGTTCTGCAAGACTAAAGAATGAAGGGAAAAAATGATTCAGAAATGGATATAAACTATCTACAGCTCAATACAGTAGAATCATGGTTACCCCAATGGTCTGTTTGTTATGCATGAATGAAATGAATCAGGAAACAGCAATGAATATTTTCTCAGGGAATGGAGCTGGCAGAGGAAATGGGCTACAGAAGACAATCCTGTAGAAGAATCCATGCAGCAAAGTGGAACAAGGCTAAGTTTTGGATTGAATTAGTTTAGTCGGTTAAGCATGCTTAGATTGGGAATGGTAATCAAGTCCTGGAAAGAAAATTCTGGTGTTAACCTCACATGAAGGGGTATGGAAATGAAACACCATTTGACAGCCTTACTAATCATCACTACCACCATTATGCCGCAAGCAGAAAATAGCTAGAAAAGGAAAGAAAAAATAAAAATACATAAAGGGAGAGAAGAGAAAGCATGACACAAAAAGAATGGGGGCAGACCAGTGCTATGAGCACAATTACTAGGACCACCACAACAACAACCATTAAAATTATTTTTGCCATCATGCAAGAGGGAAGGAAGAAGAAAAGCAGTCATGCAATTGGTGCTGGTACTCGATAGATGACTACTGCTACAGTGCTACACCATCACTTTAATGATATTTCTTCCCTTTTTTCTTCAATATTTTGACTCTGGTGTAGTGTTGGGTTGTAAGGGTATCCTGTGGTCAGAATTGCGGTGAGGGGGTAATCCTCGTGGGATGGTAAAAACATCAACGTAGGAGAATAGGAGGTCATTGAGGGTGGTAGTGAACTGGGAGGGATTGTTCCCAGAAGACTGGAGGGCTGGATCAGGTAAGGCTGGCTGGCTTGGCCAGGGTGTTTCGTGAGCCGGTAGGATGGTCAATTTGAAGTATGAAGCGACCGATTAGGTAGTGTTCCCTCTCCTCAATTGGCCCAGAGTCATTGTGGCCACGGAAGCTGATGGCATGACGTGTAGTGTGATCTTAGTGCCGGCATAAATAAAACTCATCCACAACGCTTGGTAATCAAAA
>JAOVVI020012436.1:0-12243 GCA_028571085.2 Nepenthes alata | reverse complement strand
GTCATCCCACACCAACCTTGTGGGTTGGAGAGACTTCTTCCATTTCGGTTTTAATAATCTAAGGTAGGAAATCTCTTTCGTGATGTTATTTTAAAAATATTTTTCATACTAGGTGTACAATTAGATGCCAAATAAAAATTATTAGTATACAGACAGGTATAACTACAAATATAATGATAAAAGAGGTAAGCAGAACCCTTACTTAATATATTTTCATACTTTTTTTATATGATCTTTGTATGTCTAGTTCTTCCTAAATTTATCAAAAACTGGCATCAATTTTTACGTAATAATTACATGATCAAATATTATTATATAATGTGGTCGACGGAGGGAACATTTTGCTAGTAAAATATAAAGTTATAGCCACAAGTACAGTTTGCACACGTAGATGTGTCACAGCTGGAATCTGTGAAACAGTAGTAGTAGTAGCAGGAGGTCAAAGTCCTCCAGACAGCCCTAATCACTGGCTGCCACCTGACAATAAATATAATATATATATATAGAATAGAACAAGAAAAACTTAAAATCAAAATTGGGGTCTTCTCATAACTCCTGAACTCAGCAGTGCATGTTGTCATGCTTTAAAGACATGGTAGCTAGCTTCCATCACATCTGTCCCAGTCATTCTGCTGCTGCAGAATTAATGTGCATGATACCTCTCCTAAGTAGCCATTTGCTTGCCAACTGTTCAGAAAATCTTGCAATTATGCACTTCAACTAAAAGCCACAAATATGTCAACACACCCCTGCATTACTCCACCTCGAAACTGAAAATAAATGGGCAGGCTAGTTGCGAAGAAAATCAGCCGACAGAATAATTCAGACAGTTTGTCGAAGATTTAAAAATATTTTACAAAATCTAAATGCATGTGTCTGGATCGTGGACAAAGGAAAGACGCGCTTGATATCACAGATTCAAAATTTACTATATTAAAAGATGGTTTTAGGAATCTATCTTTAAACCAATTAATTAAAAACAAACTCTAATGACATGTCAAAAAATTAATATATTTAAAAGTTTAAACTGTTAAATGAAGACTCAAGAATTGTTTTACTCTCTAACACTAGTTAGTACATTAGATTATCGTATTATAATATTTAGATAATATCAGATATATATAATCTTACAATTATATCGTAAAAAGAATAATTTTGTATATAAATCACAATGAGATTATTATACAAATTGGAATTAAATAATAGTTGACATCAAATGTTAGCTTTATCGTTGTGGGAGTCTATCAACTGACAATTTAATTGGTACAGATGAAGCGTATGTATCATTCCACGATAAGCAATGGGGCGCACCTGTTTACGAGGACAAGTAAGCAAGCAAGCAAACACACTATATATATCCACTACGTGTTTAGCTGTATTATTGTTGGCTTTTAATCAAGAAGATTAATGACATTTTGTTCTAACAGTCAATTGTTTGAGTTGCTTGCAATGTCTGGTATGTTGATGGACTACAACTGGACGGAGATTCTAAGAAGAAAAGAGCCATTAAGGTAATTCATTTTCCCAGCAACAAAGCTCTAAAATATATCTGGTTTTGTTCTTTTAGCTTTGATTTCCCATATGAGATTTTTTTTTTCACTTCCACTCTGACAAGAACCCGTTCTTTGTTCTACTCCTTGGTTGGTAAAATAGAGAAGCTTTTGGTGGATATGATCCTAACATGGTTGCCAACATGGGGGAGAAGGAGATAATAGAGATAGCCTCCAACAAAGAACTTGGGCTAGCTGAGTGCAGAGCCAGGTGCATTGTGGACAACGCCAAAGCGATAGTAAAGGCAAGCTCAACCAACATCAAATTATCTTAACTATTGTGTGAGCTCATTGCGTGCACCTTACTTCTAGAAATTCCACAATACAGGCTTCATACCATGTCATTTGGTAGTCTCAATCAATTATTAAAAAATATATAATGATCACATGATATTTAAATAATTAAACAAATCCAATAGATAGTTCAATATAACTATATACCTTTTATAGAAAATAATATAAGGAATGTATTATATAAATTTTTTCTTTATTTAAAAGTTGACTCCTAAAGTAGAATTGAAAATGAAACCACATGGGTCGAGTTTTAGACCCAAGAAGCTTGCATGATTACACCAAAATAGGGCTTTTAAAGATCAGTTGGTAGGTCATTTCGTAGGATCTTTCCTTATATCTTTAATCATATTTTGTCTGTTTTTCCCCCCTTAAGAAAACGATTGTTGATGTGAATTATAGGTTGTGAAGGAATGTGGATCTTTCAGTAGCTTGTTGTGGGGGTATTTCAGTTACAAACCAGTCATCAACAAATACAGATATCCGAGGAACGTTCCTCTTAGGAGTCCAAAAGCAGAGGTCATTAGCAAGGAGCTAGTACGGCGAGGTTTCCGGCTAGTCGGACCAGTGATCACACAGTCATTCATACAGGCTGCCGGCATGACGATTGACCATCTTGTTGATTGCTTTCGGTATAATGAATGTGTAAACCTCGCTGAAAATCCTTGGAAGCATGTATGAAGAGTATTTGACTCAAACTTTCGTGAATGACCATTTCTATATTTATTACTATTATGAGAACAATATGAGTCATTTGATCGGAAGTGATAAACGCGGATGGAAGGAAATCAGACGACACGGATGCGTTCTCGAAACAGAGGAAGACTTCAAAAAGTGAACGCACAGAGAGAGAGAGAGAGAGAACACAGTTGCCTGAAGGTTTCAACACTATGTTTAGACGAAAGAAGATGCCCATGGGCCATAGTACTTTGGGCAGCATTGTCGTAGCTACTGTGCATTTAAACAATAATAATAATAATGTCATAATCCTCACTGATTAGGGTCATCTATATCAATTTACTTTTACTATTTAACTTTATTTTAAGTCTCAATGTGGATTTAAATTCATAAAAGGCAAAGGGCAATATATATAATAGTTGGATAGTACTCACCTTCCATTTGTCAGGTTTTAAATCACTCTTTTGTAAGTTATACATCCATTTGGTAAATTATCTAGTGGCACGCCCAATATTGCAAGAGATTTGGATTGATCGAAGGAAATTAGTGAATGGTATATAATAGGTACTTGAATTGAGTATGTACGTCATTTGACCAAAATAGTGGCATCTATGCGCCCCTGAGAATATTTTATCTAGGAAAGGTATATTTGATAGGCTCTTGAAGGGTGTCGTTTGCACAATAAGTCTATGATTAATGCAAGCCTAAAGGTGCTCCTGAGACATGTTTGATATAAATCATATTTGACGCAATCATGAGATATTCATTGTGATTATTTTAAGTTTTTGAGTATAGACTCTGTGAGAAAAAGAAGAAGATGAGAGTTAAAAGAGAAAATGAAGATTAACTCACCTGTTTGAATTTTAAATCATATTTCAGTTTCTATTGATCTAAGTTATATTATTCTTATTATTGTAAATGATATTTTAATAAATATTTTTCTTATCTTTCATATTGTATTCTTAATTATTTGACTTTTATCATTATAAGGTATTATATCTTTATATTTGTTGGAGGTTTTGTAACCAAAAATTCACTATATAATAAATATTTTTTGGATTTATAATCCCGTGATTTCTTTTCACTTATTTTTAAAGAGGTTTTTTATGTAAAATATTATACATTATTATTTGTTATTGTTATATTGCGTTGAATATTTTCATATCATTTCTCACAAATTTAAGTAAAGAGTTTAAAAACGATTCTCATAGAAATTAGTTTTCAGTTTTGTGAGCAAAGTTTGGCGTTCAAAGTCTAATAAGTGGTATTAGAGAGAAATTGTGTTAAAATTTATTTTAATAGATGGAGGGTGGTAATAAGATGAATTGTTTAAATGGATTCAATTATGATATATGAAAAAACAAGATGAAAGATTTATTATTTATTAAAATAATGAATCTTCTTATATTTGTTACCCAAAAATCCAAATTAAAATTTGAGAAAGAATAGGCTATTGAACATGAATAAGTTTATAGCTACATTTGATAATTTATTAATATAATGTTCTTGATCACATTTGCAACAAAATGCATGCAAAAATATTGTGGGAGAAGTTTGAAATATTTTATACATCAAAAACTAGTAATAACAAAATATATCATTTGATAAAATTAATGCAAATGAAATACAAAAAATGCACTCCTATAGTCGATTATTTGAACGAGTTTTAATAATGCATTGACTAGTTGAATGGTATGAGTAACAAATTTAATGATAAGTTATTAGATTTATGATTGTTGACCATACTATTAAATTCATAGGAGGTTATCTAGATCACCATTACCAGCACTACTTTTAATGGTGTAGAGACCTTGGAGATAGTCAATGGTGCGATTCTAAATAAGGAAATCAAGAAAAGTTCATAAGAGTCCACCTCCTTATATTCTGAAGTATTAGTCTCAAAATCACAGGAAAGAAGTAAAGAAAGTGGTCTAAAATCTAGTGAGAAGAGTTGAAACAAGTTAAGATCGATATATCAAAGTCTTAAATGCCATCATTGTGAAAACAATTGTCATACTAAGAAGTACTATTATAAATGAAAGTGTAATAATGTAGATGGAGGCAAGAAGAAAGCCGAGAAGTCTTGAGATGAGGGGAGAGCCTTAATTGCTACCAAATCTGATTTTCTTCTGGTGTGCAAGGAAGATGTAATCAATTTTGTGGATTATAAAACAAGCAAGATGATTGATAGTGGTGTACCACTCCATATTATGTTAAGAAGAGAATTCTTCACATTCTATAGTAGTGTATTACTCCATGTTATGTTAAGAATAGAATTCTTCACGTTCTATACTTTCAGTAATTTTAGAGTATTTAAGATGGAAAATGAAGAAGCATCTTGATCTTTAGGCTACGGTGATATGTGTCTAACCACTAACAACGGTATTGAATTATTCTTGAGGGATTTATGGCACGTCTTAGATATTAGGCTAAATCATATTTCAGCAGGCAAATTTGATAAGAAAGGATTTACAGGTGTCTAAGTCATATGAGTGAGAAAGGGATAAATTGCCAATAAAGAAGAACCTCCTTTCGGGTAGAAGAATGTAAAACTAATGACATGAACTCATTGTTTGGTTGGGAAAAAACAAAGAGTTTTATTTCATGAAAACTCATCCACCAATAAGATATATTTTCTTGAGTTTAATCATACTGATATATGTGGCCCTATTAAAGTAAAGACAGTTGGCGGAGCACAAGATTTTATAACATTGACGATTGATGAAGAAAAGTATGCGCATCTCCTTTAAAATTAAAAGATCAACCATTAACGTCTTTAAATAATTTCATGCCTTAGTTGAAAGATACATAGGATACATAGGAAAGAAATTAAAGTATATCTAGAGTAACAATAGAGAAAAGTACATTGGAGCATTTAATTAATATTGTCGGTCAAGCAAAATATGACATTAAAGAACTCCAATGAAGACACTATAACATAATAGTATGGCTAAGAGGATGAATAGAACACTAACTAAGAGAGTTTGTTATGTACTTCTGAAGGTGAAACTCCTCTATTCATTTTGGAGATGAGCCTTAAATGTAGTGGCTCATGTTATCAATCTTTCACCTTCTAGCCCACTAAATGGTGATGTACCTGACAGAGTATGGTTTGGAGAGGAGCCTTCTTGGGACCACTGGCACGTATTCAGGTACAAGCCATTCATCCATGTACCTAAGGATAAGAGGTTCAAATTTGAAGCGAAGACAAAACATTGCATCTTTCTCAATTATGAGGAAGATGAATTTGGCTATTGATTTTACAATCCAATGGAAAAGAAGTTTATGATATCAAGGAATGTAGTGTTCATAGAAGACGAGACCATCAAGGATATCAACAAAGTAGAAAAGGTTATTCCCAACAAAGATAACAACCAATTTGAGATAATAATACAAATTCATGCCAAAGACGGTTCTCAAGGTGATCTTGAAGGCGAGGAAGACCGTGGGATTCCCAGCCTTGATGAAGTGTATGGTGCCTATGTGGATATTGATACTCATAATAAAACTCATCAAGATGTTCTTGGACCTGCCTCGACCATTCCGCTCTGACAAACTATAAGAGGTCAACGACTCTTTTCTTACCTATCGGCTGATAAGTATGTTTAATTACTAATGGTTAAGAACCCAAATGTTTTGATGAAGTAATAGAGGATAAATAAAAGACGGAGTGGATGGAAACATTTCTAGATGAGATGAAATTATTATAGGAAATTGCACTTTTGAGCAAACCAAGTTACTTAAAGGTGAGCAGATTTGACGAACACCGTGGGTATCGAGTTTTCACTTCGTCACCGAAAAATTGAGTCTTTATCTTTATTGCTACTTATATCGTGTATGATTGTTAAACTTGTTAGCATCTAGTATTAAATATCTTTTACGTGTATTAGATATTTATTATTATTCACTGCTTCCGCTATACTTTTAACGGGGTCGAAACACGTTAGCACAAAACGTACTTTTTCATATTTAATTACAATCAAGATTTTGAATTAAAACATACACACGGTAGTAATATTATAAATTTAAAAAAATATAATATTTTATATATTATTATTATATTTGGTAACTATGAATAGACTGCTGAAGATAAATCAGACAAAAACCCTTTTTAATGTCTCATGTTCCCCCTGAGATAAGATTAGAGGGGGAAAAAAAAAGGAAATAGAAGAGATTTAGTTTTTCTCACTTTTGGCATAGTAGGTTTGCTACTAGTGCCAACATGATAGCTTGATAATAGCATTGTTGTGCCTGTATTGTGATGGCTGTCAATAATATTCTCAGATATTGATATAAGTTTTTTTCTTTTTATATGTATAACTTCATAATTTAATAAATAAAGGAAAAGTTATTAGCTTTTTAACTAGTTAAAACATTATGTGTTAAATTTAAATTAGGAATTTAAAATATTGGCTTAGAATTGAACTTAGGTTCTCTTCTTTAAACTTAATCCATCGTCTCTCCCTTAACCCCATGTTCACAATGGTAAGGTCAATCAAATGTCATAATTCTAATAAGGAACAAGGTTATAATTTAGTAAGAATTATATGGCAATTTTTTATGTTTAGATACATAAATATTAAGAATAAAAATAATACCTATTACTAATGTAGAGCTGACCCTTAATTTTATTTTGCATGCTTCTTTTTTAATAAAAGAATGTTAAAGTTAAATTATCTAAACATAAACATGTCTTTTAGTACGAACTAGTCATATCGATTTTATAATATTTTTAGCTGCAATCTGGCCATTAGATTGATTAGCTGATCAAATGCTTAGTATATCAAACCATATTGGTTCGGATCACTTTTTTATAAAAATAAATCATATTAAAATTATTGAATAGTAACCAAAACTAATATCAAGATAATTATATATTTACTTACCCAAAAAAATATAATTATATATTATATAAGGTATTGCCCTAAAATAGCAATTTCACATATGATAACATTCACTCCTAAAGAAGAGAAAATCAAATGCATACACAAATCACTACAAGAAATTCCCCATCTGCTACAACAGCAGAGCCACGAACTGCCACTATAATAGTTCTTCACTGGCATAGTGTCCATAAATATATGTGATTAATGTGCTTCTTTTAGCATGTATTTTAACAATCATATTAGTTACTATAAATTAAATGTGTGCATGAATATATACTTGATCTTGATCTTTTTATAGGAAAGAGTTAAGTATCATGATTTGAAAAGATATTGAGATATAATAATTTGCTAAGACATGTAGAATCTATGAGCTAATTGGAGGTTGTACAAAATAATGAATAAGTCAAGAGATGAAGTTTATAGAAAAATGATTGAAAATATAACATACGGATATTGATTATGGCTCCTTGATGACCATTTTTATTCGGTAATATTTAAGGTACATTATTAAATGTATTTTTTTCATTATTTGTATAGAAAGTCAAAGATAATCATTTTACAATTAACACAAGCTATCGTGATTTATTTCATACTTTATAAAGACAATAAGCTTAAGAAACTTTGAGAAAAAATGTAAGTCATGTTTATTGATACTTTACCATATCGGTAGTAAGCTTCGTAAAGATATAATTTATGAATCGGTAACATGTGATAAGTTACGTTATTTACACTATTTAATGCATTAAGATTTTTTAAACTATACTTCATCCTAATGGGAGATAGACGACAAAATATTGGATATTAAAAACTTTTACAAAGCCCAAAAACAAATCCTGCAAAAAAATAATGTGGATAGATCTGAAGGACAGAAAAATA
The DNA here is from genome assembly GCA_028571085.2 of Nepenthes alata. Classification (NCBI taxonomy): domain Eukaryota; kingdom Viridiplantae; phylum Streptophyta; class Magnoliopsida; order Caryophyllales; family Nepenthaceae; genus Nepenthes; species Nepenthes alata. The sequence goes on along the minus strand of JAOVVI020012436.1, from coordinate 3,962 downwards.
CAATTTGGTTGCAGATTAAACTCATTAAAAACGCATATGTCTGCCCATCAAAATTCATGTTTAATAGATTTATATTATTTTTAGTATATATATATATATATAATAGCCTGAAAATTATACTTCGTAAGATGAAATACGTACCATAATTAAATCTGATCTATCGTAGTCAAATTTAGATATATTGAAAATGTTTTGAATCACAAAAATACAATCATGTGTTTGACTATAAAGATGAAATAAAAAGGAAACATCTTTATTATGCAATAAAAAAGACAAGTTAAAGAACTCTCATGCAAGTTAAAATCCAAAAAAGCCCACAATAATTTGAAAGTGATGGGCTCGGTAAACTCGATCCAGGAAGAAGGAAGCTTAAGGAACGAACAACGTCCCAACTAACCCAATCTGTTCAGACGGCTGGTGGTTAAAACTAATTAGCCCAATCATGACGGCTCGCTTTATGTGTAACTAGTAAAAACCGTTTCGTCTTATCATTGTTCGTGGGCGATTGTCCAACCGCCGTTCACATTTATAAATACCCCTTCATTCTCAAGGGAAAAAAGGAGAGAGGGAGAAAAGGAGAAAACGGAGGATATGCTAACCAACCATCCATTTCAGGAGTCCATCCAAATAAAGACTTTCCCTCCAGGAAATCTTCCATTCAAGGGACTGACCATCCCTCTAGAGCACTCCAATAATCCTTAGACAGCCATACAATCTGTAATAGCGCATCTAAAGCACATCTCTGCGGACGCATCTCTAAACCACACCTCTGTTGGGTACATCTCTAAGCTGCCCCTCTACGGGCAGACCTCTATGTCATCCATCAACTGGGCGCACCTAAACGTTCAATCTACCGATACATGTATCTATGCATCATCATTGTATCTTTCTATTCTCTTGGAAAGACACATGATTTGAGCATTTGAGGATATACGGTGGAAGTAATTTTTACCGTCATCTAACCTCTTATTTTCAGTTGTGTTGCACAGGGTTCAGGTTTAAGGCTATAGAGACCATATCCATATCAGATTGACCCAACATAAAGATTCAATTTCCAACCTCCTAATTCGTAAGACAACTCAAATTCGTAGTACGCAATATTAGCGCTGTCTGTGAAAACGACCAAAAGATCAGCTTTAACACCGAAAATACAAAGACAAAACTGATTAATATTAAAATTCATACAAGCGTTCTTGCCAAAGATATCACCATTCCTGGCCGTCTCGCAAATAACCATGAATGAGACCAGCAAACGCTCTTCATGAAAGAGATCAATATTAGAATATAAAATACATCCATTTCAGACTCTTTGCGCCCGACGTGATCATCAAAAAATGGGGGTTCTTTATTTAAACGCCTACATTGCTACTCCAAGAAGAAGAAATGAAGAAAGCATCTGGTGTAGAAAACATACAAGCCTAATATCCAAATCCAAGTCGGATCTAACGATCAAATTTTATTCGAGGTAGAAAGCTGATCAAGTCCAAATTGAAGGATGAAAACCCGGAGAGGCAACATTCTCACCACTCTCAAAATGGCTGTCAACCTCTTTGATTACAAAAAGGTTCAAGCAGTATCATAGGATTATATATTGTTCGGATCTCTACTCGTGAGCCATCTCGTTGGAGCAATAAACCTGGCGTGAGGACACAGTAGAGCTAATCAGGAGATACCATGTTGGGGGCTTCCCCTCCAAAACCGATATCAAACACCTACAGAAGAAGATTCTACTCTTCTTTGAAAAATCAATAGCCAGAATGGCCACAGAAAGGAAGACCTGGCTGCGATCAAAGGGCTGATTAGATAGCCCTTCGCAAAAGCTGACCTGGGCGCGATTAGTAAAGGGAAAAAAAAGAGGATAAAGAGAAAAAGCAGTTGGGCAGAGCAGCGATAGAGAAGAAAAAAGAGAGAAGGGAGAAAAGCCTGAGTTCTGCATGCATTACGCTACTTGCTTGAATCATATTTAAGTAACAGCATAATCATTTTATCTGCTCATACGAGGACTCACATCATTGCATATCTTCGAAGTGACTTAGGCTGCTTCTAAGTTGGGTGAATTTTCATTCACCTATCAATGAACCTTGGTTTCAAACCAAGCAGCCTAGAGACGGTCGAATTTAAACCTCAATTTTGTAATGAGCAGCCCTTATGGGGTTGGATTTGAACCTCGGTCCTATTACCGAGCGGCCCATGCGTGATCGAATTTAAAACCTTAGGAGGCTTTTCAGCATTAGTGTGGTGACCTCCTTCCAAAGGAGTGAGCACCATCAGTCAATGATGGTCAACAACAAACTAGGACCAGACGCATAAAAGCCACAACGTCCTTTAATAGGATTGTGCGTCGACGGGTACATACGAATGATAGCCTAAGCTAGTAAAAGCACGGTAAAAATAGCTTCAAGCCTTAGCCGGCAACCACCCTTTTATCAGCGTTACGACCCCCTCCTGGTAGGGACGAGCACGATCAATCAGTCACATGTGTAAAAACTCGGCAATGGTAATCGCAAGGTTTAGATAGTAATAGTATCTTATCCAGACCTACATATAGAGTCTCATCCGAAAGATGTTTGAGGTTAAAAATTTTGAACCACCCGATATAGGGGGCTATTGATTGGTTTGGTAAACTTGGCCCTGGAAGTATGCTCAAGAAACGAATAATGTCCCAGTTGGCCCAATCTGCTTAGACAGCTTGCGATTAAAATTGATCAACTCAATCAAGACGGCTCGCTTCATGTGTAATCGGTAAAAAATGTTTCTTCTTATCATTGTTCATGGGCAGTTGTCCAACCGCTGTTCACATCTATAAATACCTTTTCATTCTCAAGGGAAAAAAATAGGAGAGGGAGAAAAGGAGAAAACGGTGAAAATGCCAACCAAACATTCATCCCAAGAGTCCATCCAAGCAAAGGCTCTCCCTCTAGAAAATCTTCCATTCAAGGGACTGGCCATCCCTCTAGGATATCTATAAGCCGTCTCTCTGTCGGGTGCATTTCTAAGCCACCTCTTTGCGGGCGTACCTCTATACCGTCCATCAATTAGGGGCACCCAAACGCTCAATCTGTCGATACATGTATCTATATAGTCTCATTGTAATTTTCTATTCTCTTGGAAAGACATTTAAATTGAGCATCGGAGGATATGTGGTGGGGGTAATTCCCGCCGTTCTCTAACTTTTTATTTTCAGTTATGTTATTTGGATCAGGTTTGAGGTTATGGAGATCGGATCCGCATCAGATCGACCCAACATAAAGATCTGATTCACGGCCCCCTAATCCGTAGGACAACCCGAATTCATCGTACGCAATAGAAAGTTATCGTATTTTTCTAATTGGATTCAAGTTAAGAAGACAATAATTATATCAATTACCAAAAAAAAAAAGGTTATGTTAAAATCCCTAGGTTTTTTCATATCCTCACTGGAACAAAACTCCCATGCAAGTTTGTTTAGACGCTATTGATCATGGGTTTAAATCTTGACCGAAGATTTTGTCAAGTGAAAAAAAAAACACAATATTTTACAAAAATAAAAATAAATAACAAATAATTGAAAAAAAAGAAAGAATGAGCATCCCCTTAATTTGTTAAATTATATCTGTCGGCCCAGGTTGGCCCAATAGAGTCCAGTTTGCTTCGTGCCAGGAAGAGATTGTGTCGTGTTTGTTATTGTTTTGGAAAATGCTTTCGTTTTGTCTTTTAAATTTGGTTTTTTTTCGAAATGTTTTTGAACATACTCAGTTGAAAAAAAATATACTAAATAATTAACAATAATATATCAAGAATATCAATTAATACTTTAAAATTTTAAAAATCACAAGGCATATATCCTTAAATTGTTAGAGAATGACTATTTTGTCCTTATATATTATATGTATATATATGTATTATATACATTAATTTAAATTATTATTTAGTATAATAATTATTTTTATCATATAAAATGTATATTTAATAAATATTTAAAT